>CM032230.1:139330000-139545000 GCA_019009955.1 Riptortus pedestris
ACTCTCCTAAACCTAGATCTGGCTCAACTCAGGTGAGTGATCACGATTTTACTTGTGTTCTAAATAATATTATATACATATGATTTTTATTCGGAAATTAGTCAATGAATATCATTCAAAAGATTGTTATAAATTCCATGGCAAACCACAATATGATATATAAATATGTTGAAACCAAGTAAAGTACATTCCTGATAGGGTGTGCGAAACCCCTTGCTGTAAGATTAGGTTAAACTAATACTAAGACCAACCAGGGATGGATTGTGTGATTATTACTTTTGTTCCCTTGCCGGAAATAATTTATCATCCATTTCATTTATTAAGGAAGATACATTATCCATACTCACGTATGCAACAGGCCGTATGTAATAACCTTATAGGCTGACAGAAAGTTTGTTACTTTCGCTGGGCCAGAGAGGAGCTGAACTTCTTTCATGCAGTCACGAGATAAGATAAGCACCATACTGTAAGTCAAGAAGAATTATTTATGCTCTTCATATTCAGAGTTTGACTCGAAATAAATTGATCTCATTGGATCTTTTTTTTTTCTTCGTTCTTACTGAAAGTGTCAGCTGAAACTTTTTTTGTAACGAAGTTTGAGGAACAACTTTTTTTAGGGACTTGTAAGTAGAGTACATAAGAATCTTTGTCCCTGTTGATTATGAGGATTAGATTATGTTTCGACACATTTTAGGGACCCTGAAATTCTGTAGAAGATTATTTAGAAAAGTTAGTTTGCATAGACTACGTTTGAGAAATAGTGTTTGGCTAAAGTCATTTTAAATAATAACAATTTTGTTCCTTTAATCTCTGAATTCCATGGACTGTGTGTAGGAATTTTAGTCAGTTTTTGAACCACCCAAACCATGATTATTCCGTTAATAATGGCTAAATAATATTATGTACGCCTGCAAACGATTCCTTATAAACTAATAAGGTTTTTTTTTTGTTTTTTTTATAAAGATGTGTTATTGCACAAACAATTTTCTGCCTTTTTTCCCAAAAGCTTGGGATTTGTTAGCCAATCTCGTGTTTGGAGTTTCTATAGGTTTGTTCCACACCCTCTGGGGGTTAAAGCAAGGTTTCGGTTGTTCACGGCTGAGGTCTCAAAAGGCGAACTCCCACCCTTAGCTCCGTTCCACCGTATCAGTCCCACAAAGGAACCCCGACACCTGCCTCCGTACCTGAATAGGACACAAAGCTTTCTTCCCCTCATCCCTGATCGGCCTCCTGAGTTTTCTACAGGAATTAACGTTAAAGTTAATAGCCCCCATGAGGTGGTTTAATTTGTATTAGTCCCTCCAGACTCAATTTCTCTCTATTCTTCTCTCTGTTTTTCATCATAAGTGATAGAGTAATAGAAGGGGAGTGTTAGAAGGAGGGAATTTTATTGAAACTTTTAATATCTGCATCGGTGCATCAGAAAATACATACAGTACGAATTGGGATTGCAACTCCACGAACGTGCAGCGTTAAAACCTAATAAGACACGTAATATCGTGAGGATTAACTTACATCGTAAGGTACCACAAATTTATTTTCGTATTTTCAACGGATTCACCAAGCTTGAAAAAGCAGAGTGTCGTGGATGAAATTATTCTGTGCCAGGAACATAAATTTAAAGACGGGCACATTTAACTAGTGTCGCTAGGCGGGTTTCTTAGGATGGAATTACTCTCCTAAGAACCTTCTGATAGTAGTGAAATCCTATCGATGATCCAAATATGTGATAACTCGTAAATACTGTTCTAAGCGAGCCAGTGCTGGAAAGTGAAGTTTCGGTTGCGTAGTACACAGTATAAGAATAATGCCAGCCACATATAAACCATTATAAAAATGTATGGTGAACCAAGCATCACCGGTGCTGTCAAAAAGGATGGCACCTTACAGAGTGCCCAAGAAGATACTATATGGTGTCAGGAAGAAGTAAGCAAAGTAGGAAATGCAAAAGTCCCAGGCAAAGGTGACTTGCGATGGTTGGTCATCCCCAAAGATTTTATCGCTGCCCAAGTATACCCTTATATGATTTGTACCAACTCGCAAGGTGTCAAATGTACCTTTATACCTGCGATTTCCTTAGCCTCTCTGTTCTTGCTAACCCTATGTCAGTCTACTCCAGGGTCGTGAACTAAAAATTAACTTCTATTTTAAAATAATATTCTTAGAAATATCTGAAAGATATAGCCTGTTTTATTTACCTTACAGGTTTGAGTTCTCAGAATAATTCAATTATATTCTTCGAACTCATAAACGCTCGCATCTTGGCACGTATATAACTGGTTTATGTTTCGCTGGTAATGTTATATTCGGTTCACTGAGTTATGATGCACTGTCAGAATGGCCCGCAAGGGGTTGATCAACATACGTCTGCCCCATAATCCATAAGCCAATCTCCACCTTATACTGAGAGGTGGCTCTTAGAACAATTTAGTCTTTGAGTAAAGACACGTTACGTTCATCTTTCAGAGGCTTATATTATTGATTAGTCTCATGCTTGAAGTTAGAGAAAGTCTCTTCCCTAGTTTAAGGTGGTAAGGCATTTCAGGACTTGCATATTGTTACAGCCCGTATTTATAAACGAACTATTAGAAAAAGAGTCTCCACCCCCGAACGAATGTTTTATGAAAGTACTGTATAATGTTGTTTATTAACGTTCTCTTTGTGCTACTGTGGGCGAGTTTTCTAAAAAGTCTACCACACTTTTCTTGCCAGGATGAAAATGAGCTCGTCACTAAATAAATTCCTATTGCTCAGGAGGAAATAGAACCCAACAATTTTGCCTAGGGAAACTAAGACCAATGTTTTAATGCATATGGCTAACTTGAGTCCCTAAATTGAAGTTCTGGTATAAGGTGTAACGAAGCAGTAAAATTAGGAGAAAATTTATGTTTTATAAATTCTGATTCATTGCTATTAGTGATAGAAGATGAGTGCTTTTTCGTTCATTAGAGGCCCTTTTCAGTCTCAGAGAGAGCGCTGAAGATGCTAGAAGTATGTCTAGGCCAGAACCATGAGCCGGTCTATACTTGGAGACCTGGATTGAAATATTGACAAGGAGGTCTACGAGTGTATTGACAATAATATTTACAATATAATTGACAATAATGTTGTCAGCGCAAGAGGCCCTCTTTACGGAATTCATTAAAAGGGGCGACCTGGCCAGCTGTTGAGTGGGAATATTTCCCTTGGTATTTAGTGTTGTGGGGCCCTATTATAAGGCTGGCCGGAGCACCCCTACGGCCAGGTAGCTCCCACAAAGGCCCAAATAAATCTCGGGACTTTTTTGTCGGTTCTTAGGGACCTGAGCCCTTCCTAGGAACAGGCCAGCGAGGGACAGAGTCTTTTAATTTCACTACAACGGCTGGTGGGTGGACGCGACATCGTTATGTACTTATTTATTTCATTCTCGGGCTCTTCTTGAAACAGACTCCGCATTAATTTGGAATTTAAATATGGGACGAAATATGGATGTATTTGTCGTAACGTCTCGAGTCCTACTATAACTACAACTTTACTGCATATACACAGACTCAAAACCTACCCCAGAGTCACCTTTCTGGTTTTAAAATACTAAGCTTCGAAATGAATAAAATGTATGTTTTGACGTTTTAAGTAACTTTAAATCAATTGTGAATGCTCAGAATATCATTACGGTTTTCTCACGCTGAGAAAAGATAACCAGATAAGTTTTATTCTCTATTTCTCCCTTAATCAAATTTCTTTGTAAACTAGAAGTAATAACTCAAAACGAAATGCTAATACAAATAACTCCTTTAATATATGAATAACAGAACAACGTATAAGACAAATTACATTATAAACAATATGTCTGATATAATATTTTCCATCCCAGTAATTAATATGAACTTGCATTCTATCCCCCTTTCCTAGTCCTTTAAAGTTTTAAGGAACTTGATCTATTTTTTAAATTAGACATTAAATATCGAGTTCGGAAACGTGATAAAACGAATTAATACTGGTCAAAAGCATTGGGATGATAGACAAAGGTTGAAAAGGTTATATTCCACTCTCAAATATAATAAAGACATTCAAATATTGCTAAGTTATCACACATAGTCCAAGTTAACACATAATGTGTGTTTCTGTGTGTGTGTGTGGGGGTGTAAAACAAAAACTAAAAGACAAGTACTTTTTAAGCCAGCATCGAACCAGAAGAATGGCGTTTTAGAGGTTGGACGAAATAAGAAATTCGCGAATGCCTTTTTTATTCTTGATAATTTTACTTACAACAATTTTTGGACGACAAATATTAACGGAAATATTTATAAACCCTATTTATATTCATCAGATACCCACAATAAGCGAATATTTACCCAGCTTAAATACCTGCTTCTAAATAGGTCCTTTACAAATGTAAGAACTTGGAATTAAAGATAAGATGAAATAGGCTGTAATTATTTGTGTAATTTTGACCAGCGCCTGAAGGTCGATTTTGAAAACTCATTACTTCGCGCTGCTTCTGCGAGTCTTTTTAGCAGATTTCCCTTAAAGGATTTTACTCGAAAATGTTAATTTGATCTACACCATACTCGGTATTTAAACATTTCTGTCGACACTAAATGTTATTGGCTGAAATTCCAGGTCTGAATGGTGGGGATTTTGAAGGAGAGAATTTGAAAATTCAAAACATATCCCTTATTACGAGTCGGGTAAAAACCGGGTCGGGTAGTAAAATGTTATAGACCTTATCGTACTTCCTTTTCCTGCTTAGTTTCCCCAACTTCTGACGGACTTTATATATATTTTTATTAGTTGTTTATATTATGTTGGTACTTCAGAACCTCACCCTTATTCTTGGCATCCAATTATTTAAACCACATCTTGGGTTAAACGGAATGCATATTGTTTTATATAGGCCATCATAAAGTGAGCAGTAACGAACACATTTTTTTCATCTATTGATAGAAAATACAAACTTCCTTAATGAGTTGGTCCTCTTCAATCAGTTAGCTTCAAACGGAATAGAACTGGTTAACGAACTGTTAATGTAGTGAGTGAGCTCTTTGATAGAAGGATGGCTCGAGTTTTAATGTTTTTTTTCTCCTTTATTTTTTTAGGCGTGAAACACCGTTATGTATCGTGCATGATGGGCCAGGTGCTCAATGTCTGAGACAATTAATGGACAAACTGTAAGCGTGGAAGAAGGTTCGTCCGCCCGGGAAGGTTAATTTATAGTCGTTACACTTTAAAGACACCTTACAAACACCCGCCAGAAACTGGAAAATCTTGAAATCTGCTTAATTCCCCGCATAGCAACATTTTTTTCAGCTTCTATTTGGGTGATTTATAGAATTTTAGCAGCTACTGAGTTTGTACTCATGACGCGGTTTTCGGAAAAGGTCTTGAAATTTCATCGATCTTATCCAAAAGAAGACAGAAATGAGTTAACAAACTTTATTTCAAACTCTTTATCAAAAAGTGAAGATCGTTACGGGCAGAAATCAGGCTCTTCAAAAGGACGAGGTTTGAGATGTGGAATTTCGAAAATTCGAAATATCTCCGTTATTATGCGTCAAATCGAAAAATTGTTGATACCAATCTTATGGAAATGAAATTTCCTGTACATATTGTTATATTAATCTTTTCTCTATCTTGAATATTAAACTAGACGTGAGTATTTTTTAGTTTACAGCCTTCCGCAAACCTCCTCTCCTACTCTATTCGTATTACCAATGCTCTGTCATATCATGATCCACTTTATTTGAAGCTTAAATACTGTTTGCATTTGAAGTTTACATTGTAAGACACGTACCTACAAATATAGGTGTGATGTCGTCAGATTTTACGTTTAACACTAAAGTGGGGATTTGAAAATCAAAATATCTCCGTTATTATGATTCGTAACGAAATATGTTATAGAACCATAGTTTTGTTAAACTGGTGGTGATCTACAATTGCTGTTAAATACTTTGGCAGCTCAAATATTAAGCTGGCTGTACTCCCCCTCTTCTAATCACCGATTTATTACTTGAATGTATGGTGGGTGAGATCTGTGGGAAATCTGCATAGTTTACACGGACTTTTTGATATGATAACCTTTTTACATTGTGTGTAGTTTACTAAGTTTGATATCTATTGTCTTATGAAACTTTTCATGTCACCATAAATCAGAAAAGGTAGATTCCAGACATTTAGCATTCATTTTAATTTCATTAATCACCATTATTTTAGTATAAAAAATCGCCAAAATATAGATCCGCCAAGATCATTGAAAATGTCTAGAAAATTCATTTTGAAAATAATTGTTTTGAATTTCAATTATCGGTATGTATATGTAAACCCGGAGTTATACTTTTTACATCTCCTTCTATTTTTGCCTATTTCGACGACTATATTTAGGATTCCACACAGTTATTACAATGTATTAAGCATTAGAGGCAAAAATATTATCGTTTTTAAATTTCTTTTTTTACTAATAACAAATCTGTCCGAAATCTGAATTCAATTTGGTTGCGAGTTGCAATTTTCATTGAGTTTATACAATTTTATTATTGCTAAACTGAAAGACTGAACCCTCAGAAGTGATTTTCGGATTTGTATTGCTTCTTGACAAGAAAAAAGGAGGGTTTTCTCTACAGTGAAACCTCTGAATACTTTCTGCATATTTAGTACCCAAAATGGTAAAAGAAAAAAAAAATGTTTGAACAGCGTTTTCAGAAAATCATGTATTTTACTACTAAGTACACACCAATGTTTCACTTGTAAGAACATGATGTTTAAGAAACGTTTCGTGCAGTGGTTTAGGGGTAAAGTTACCGGGGTTATGTAACGTACATAGTTTCTTCTTCAAATTTTTCTTAGCCCATTATGGTTATTTAATAATATACATGTAGCTCACATAATATTAAAATATTGTCCAAAGAGATAATATAAACAGAGCCCTGTTGCCTGGCTTTAATGCTGGAATATTAGTAAATATTACTTCGGGTGAATCTGAGTATGGAGTCAATACCATTGCATTTCATCTCACTGGTGAATTTTCGAAAATGACCAAGAACATTTGTTGAAAGTGGGAGTAAAATCTAACGACCTAATAACCCAGTGCAAAAAGAACTCAGGAAAGAAATTGATTACGCCTGGCTGTTTTTAGCCGAAGTCCCGGAGAAGTGAGAGTCCATTGACAATTGGAAAATTGTTGATTGATCAAGATTATTGAACCTTTGACTTGAAGAAGGTTTCCCTTGAGTTTTCCAACAAAACTATTGTATTTCTTCGGGGCGGGAGAGAGTCTAACCTTCACAATTTGTAGACGATGAGATTGACATTCCTGCATTTTAAGACATGACGCAGGAAATAGCAGAAACGGTTCTTTGGCTCCTCCAACCCTCCCTCATCCTTTCGAAGACTAACGAGTAAAAATAAATCACAAGGGAAGAGGGTGTACGGAAAACGAAGGTAGACTATAATGCAGAAGTCATTCAAATTAATAGAAGGTAACTCGCTTGGTGCACAAGCATATATTGAGGTATTGCATATGGGGTAGCAAGTGGCAATGTACGCACTTGGATTTAAGACAACGTTGTATACAAGCGCCCCCTAGTATTACCGACCTCTCCCAGGTCGCATGGATTACCAAGGGGGGGGGGCTCCTCGAGCCCACAACCTTAAAAACCTTTTATTTTGGTTCTATAATTTTTTTAAAATTTTTATTTCTATTGGATTATGTTTAATGAACGTTTCTTATGACACCTGTGAAAACAAAAATTAAAAAAAAAATTAAATACAAAAATAAAAATAAATTAAAAAAAAAAGTTCGGATGGGGAAAAAAGGATGACTTTAAATTAAATGTAATTTTATTCTACTGGAGGAACATATCTAAACACTGTTAGAATAAAAAGTTATCTATATCTAAGTTATTATAACATTATAATAGACTAATAATTTAAGAAAATCTAATTATCAGATTTGTAATGCAATTATCGGTGCTTTTGCACTATAATTTTTTTTCCGAGTGTTTATCCAGGATGCAGCATGGACTAACTGTTCCCCTAGTTGGGAACAACCTAGAAAATCTTCTCTTTTCTAAAAAAGTACCTATCAGGAGCAATAATTATAACCATCTCAGTAATATATTTTTATATGAAAAAAAATTATATGGGGAGAATATATATTTTTTTTTTTTGAGAAAAAAAAAAACTTGAGAAGGTTTGTGTATGTTAAAATTACATCAAAGTAATTATTATTTGAGTAATATAATTAATAACACTTGAATTACTAGTTAAAAGTAGTATTAAATATCAGTGGGCTCGAGGAGCCCCCCCCCTTGGTACTTAAGTGTATAACTACCCCTTGCATTACCAAGGGGGGGGGGGGCTCCTCGAGCCCATACGTCATAAAAAAAATTTTTTCTCAACATAGAAATTTTTTTATTTAATTTTATTGTTATGCCCTCACTCTAGGATGTTTTTCTGAGGAATACATAACATATCAAAAATATCCCATTAAAATTGGGTGATAGGGAACAAAAACAAAAAGTTGTGGGCTCAAGGAGCCCCCCCCCCCTTGGTAGTTCTAGGGACATGGGGTAGCAAGTGGCAATGTACGCGCTTGGATTTAAGACAACGTTGTATACAAGCGCCTGTCACAACGCAGCAAAGGAACCAGTTCAAGATATAACACTTATCACAGAATTCACCAATCCCACACATTAAAATAGGCTTACGTACCGACAGAATACATAAATGCGACAGAGAATGGACGAAATGTGACACGTCTTACAGCTTACCACTAATACATTTCAATAATAACTACGACTAAAATACAATTAAGAGTTAGCAACACAAATGCACACAGCTTTTAACAGAACATGGATACACAAATGTACTTACGACACACACCTCATTACATATATTCCACCATTGGAGGAATTTCGAATAGTCAAAATATCTCCGTTATTATACGTCTATCGAAAAATTGTATAGAACCAATATTATTCCAAATTTGATGTTCTATAAATGAGTTATATACAATTTGTCTATATCTTCAATATTAACTGATATATTGGAAATTATTTAGATTTCAGCATTCAGTATACCCCCACTTTTAGTCATCGCAACTTAAAAATTAAAGAATTTATCATGAAACGTTTTATTCCAAACTTAAATACCAAATATTGTTTTCTACAGACCTTTATCATGTGAGAAACATTTTAGTCGTTCTTGTGATAACGTCATAAATTATGATTTTATTGACCGCCCATTTCTAATCATCAGTGTCTTTTTTGGAAATATATGCTATCATCATCATTATCATCATAATCATGATCATTGTTGTGTCACTCGAACATGTGGAAAATCTGCATAGTTTACTCAGCCCCGGCGTGATGGACACTTACATTAGAAAGTCCTTCACGCAGTGGCGACGTTAACTAAGCAGATTTCGGGCACAACATATTTGCATTTATCCCAAAAAGCAAAAGTTCAATGAGAACAGTACTTACTATTTAAGCTTAGAATAAAGTAGTTAATGATATATAAGCGGATTATTAAGATGACACGAGTAGGAGTGGGGTTTTACAAAAGGTTGAAAACTAAAAAATCCAAATATCTCGGTTAATATTCATGATAAAGAAAATATTTACATGACAAAAATTGTAGGAAATTAAATTTATAATAATATTGTCACAATACATTTTTCGATCCGACTCATAATAACGAGTATATTTTGAATTTACGAAATTCCTCCCCTCTAAACCTTCCTCTCTCCTGTCCGATTTCAGCCTTTTTATAAATTTATCTCACTTTTTACATAAACATTTTATATATATATATACATATATATATATATATATATATATATATATATATATATATATATATATATATATATATATGTATATATCGAGTTTGGTTTGCGATAAAACAATAATTGGGACCGCTAGAGCGGTAATAGACAAATATATACACGGAACTCATTTTCGTCATCTCCTAGGTAGGATCAATGGGTGTTTGAAGGCATTTTCGAAAATCGCGTCATGAGTACGACCTCAATAGCTGATTTCTCTAAAGGGAAATCTGCCAAAACGGATGGCCCAATAAAGGTTTTATCTGATAAACTGATTGAGATTGTCTTCAATAAATTGTCGATTTCGTACGCTTTTCAATCACTCCTTTGATTGTTGTAAATCCTTCAGAGATCTCGAGCATATTACTCACGTTCCTCTGAATGGCATCTAGCCTCAAGGGGCGATCTTTCAAAAGAATCCCGGGGACCGGTTTTTAGTGAAAAATCTCCCTTTCTTGAGAGTCCTTCTCTTTTTGGGCGGGACAAAATAAATAACCCGCGTTGGACGAATGGAAGGCCGATCTTTAAAATGTAACATTGGACATAATGAGTTGTTATCTCGATTCCCCAAAAAGGTCGATGCCGCGTTAAAAGCCGAACACGAAGGGCTGAGCTTCGGCCGAAGTATCCCAGGCTTCCTGAGCCATTATGTATCCCTCAGGAGATATGTAAATACCACAATTAAAATTGGATTAATCCCAAATGGGCTTGCTGACATGAGCCATTTTATATATGTATTTTTGCTTTATTTCTTCCTGTTTCCCGAATTCCTTTATATTTCTAATTGTCTCCCGGTGTGGATTCTCGAGTCACTTACAAGGTATCTTTGCCATTAGGCTCTGCTCCTAGAAAGGCGAAACGTATATTTATTTTTTTTTTCTACGCAACTGTCAACTTATTTATCCTTTTTTTATTTTTTCATTCCCCCTCTGCTTTGATGCATGGTTACTCTTGCTTCATTGAAGTACTTTCTACCTTATAAGGTTTCTGCCCATAACCTCACTGTAAGAGGATAAGTGGAGGTGAGTAAACCTCAGAATGGTACCTATTTATTACAGTTGCATTCTAAAATTACACTCAGAAGTTCGTTGCACAATATTGCCTAACATTTTGCTTGATATTTCACTTATATATGAAGCCATATTTTGAGTTGTAAAGACTCACTTTGGTAACAAACCTAAACTGTTGAGTTATAATTCGATAACTAATATGTAATTTTCGTTAAACCCCAATACACATAATCATTAAGACAACTTGAGACTTATACAATTAGCAGGATCTAACAAACTTTCATTTTCAACTACTTCAAATATCAGACCTGACTACGCTTAAATTTCAAAATAAGACATTCCAAGAAGTTCGAAGGAGAGGGTAATCTTTTAATGAACAGCTGACCAAAATTAAACAAAAGCCTTATTCCCGGGAGAAGCCTTATTCAGCTAAGAGGTGGCATGCTCGACAACTAAGCACTGTACTAAGCAGATTTCCCTTGTCCTCAACGAATATTTTGACTGATAAGAAGAAAGTACGAATTACTCGCTTAATAATTGTGCCAGGAAAAAAATGTATGTAATCTTGTTAAACTATTGATGCTCTATTGTACTAGAGCATCAATAGTTTAACAAGATTGGTTCTATAACATTTTACAATCCGCCTCACAATGAAGGAGATATTTTAAATTTTTGAATTCTCAGTTCTGCTGAAATCAATATTCGGTAGTTAATCTTAAAATAAAGAGGTTCATGAAAAAACAGCTTATTATTATTATTATTATGGTATTAGTAGAGGTGGGGGTTTACAAAGGGCTAAAAACTAAAAAATCCAAATATCTCAGCTAATATCCGTATTCGAGAGCATTTGTAAATAGCAACATTTATTAGTAATTAAATTTACAATAAGATTGGTTTTATACAATATTTCACCTTATCATAACGAAGGTATTTCTACTTATCAAAATTCTCCCCTCTAATCACCCCTCCCCCCGCCACTCAGTTTGATTATAGCAAATAACGAACTTGATCTTTATTTGTACATAAAACGTTTAAATATCGAGTTTGGAAACTACCAAACAAATATTGTGACCACTAGAGCGATAACCGACAATATATATATATATATATATATATATATATATATATATATATATATATATATACTAGCTCAGATACCCGTCTTCGCTCGGGAATTCATTTGAGGCTGAATGGTGATAGTATTTTTTTTAGCAAGTCTTTACTTTGCACAATATTTTGACATTTACCCGTCCCAGTGTTTGGGGTTAGTACCCGTCGTTTCTGTGGTTTTGCTAATAATAAAATTATTTTTTTATTTAAGACTTTACTGTCCTCCATATATTAATATTTTCCGTTTCCTGTGCATTATGCATAGATTTGAATTATTAAGGACAAAATTTTAACATACATTTGAATTAATTTTTCCCGGTGAGGTACCTGATAGTTCATATTGAAAAGAATTGTTGAGCAAATTTCTCTAAATAACAAAATAAACAACTTTTGTTATGTGCATATTTGCCGAAACCCCAATAGGAAACGAAATATCACTATTTTTAATTTCACTCCTCCCTTATAACCCCCACTCCTGCCCGTCCCTAGAAATGTTAGTATGGCTTATTATAAGGAAGGCGTTAGTGCTAATACACATACCGAGTTTTATTTAGTTCGGTTGAGTCTTTTGTGCCAAATAAAATTGTTCACTTCCGCTATAGGTTTTAGCGTATATCTCGTTTATAATTCGGTATACGACAAAAGTGTACATAACTAAAGTTACTCCAAATAACAAAATAAACAACTTTTGTTATGTGCATAATTGCCGAAAATGCAATAGGAAACGAAATATTGCTATTTTTAATTTCAGGCCACCCTTATAACCCCCACTCCTGTTCGTCCCAGAGAATATTAGTGTAGCCTAAAGTCTAAGTTGGGCTAGTAGTAATACAAATACCAAGTTTCATAAAATTCGGTTCAACCGTTTATGCGTGAAAAGGTAACAAACAAAACAAACACACACCAAAGAAACAAAATGCAGTTATGGTGTCTATGACATGTGAAACAAAAAGTTATCGGAAAATTTCGAGAAAAAAATATCAGTGTACATACAAAGGCTACAATTTTATATATATATATATATATATATATATATATATATATATATATATAGTTTTGAATGGACTTTATTTTCATCATTTCCTGGGAAGGATCGATGCACATTTGAGAAACATTTTCAAAAATCGCGTCATGAGTACAACTCAATTGCTCATTTCCCTTAATCAAAATCTGGCAAAACACTGGATGTCTAGTCGTGGAATCTATGACTCATGGTTGGAAAATCTCTCTGATTTCACAGTAATATATATTTTTTTTTTTGACAACTTGACTTCTTTATGCTTCCAAATCATTTCCAGCTCAAAACTAAAATATAACGAAGAATTTATGTGGACAGATTAAAATATTGTCTGTTTTTATACTATTTTCTGCGCACTTATGTTTATGGATGTATCAATAAAAATTGTAACTCACATTTTAATTACTTAGAGACTTAATAAAATACTGCAACGGTATTTGAGGGCATTTTGTTTATCGCTTGCATACATAACATTTCTGTTCAACTTTTTATGAGGTGGGAAGAAAGAATGTTATCACATTCCTTTACGCATTTCATGTACAAGGATTTTATTTTGCCATCAAATATTTTTGAGAGCCATTTCAGGTATTTAAGCCTGACTCAAAGTTAAGCACAATTTTTTTCATAAACTCCAGCAATTAAAGTTTCAATTAATATTACACGGCTATTATTATTATTATTTTTTTAATAGCGTCACACCGACAGCGTGCACCTCTTCATGTTTATGTTTATTTTGGCCTGAGATAGTGTTTGGAGTTGATGAACATTGCAATCATCACAAAGCAATTCTATCGGCCATTAAGACTCCCAGCCATTATTTCTTGCTCGTAACAATTAAATGTTATTATTTTAATTGTCTCCAAATTAATTTGAGAGCGAGCCCGAGGCGACTGTGATCTTTAAGGAACGCCATCGCTCACTGTCTTCCCTCGTCCCATTTTTATGGAACGTATAATCTTTATTAGGTCCATTATCAATAAGAAATGTCATCCTACGTCGTCGAATTCCCATGTATACTCTTCTTTATTTGACGCTATAATGCGTAATAATTGCAAATTGTATTCCTGACATTTCCGTTCGCTTAATTTTCTTTTTATTTGTATTTTTTTATTGTCACCGTTTTTTTACGGTTGGCTGGGGTGTCATCCGATATAAGCTGCATCGCCATAACTCCCATCTCACCAGCTACGTGCTATTAGAACATTAAATACGTGCTTT
Source organism: Riptortus pedestris (assembly GCA_019009955.1). Classification (NCBI taxonomy): domain Eukaryota; kingdom Metazoa; phylum Arthropoda; class Insecta; order Hemiptera; family Alydidae; genus Riptortus; species Riptortus pedestris. The sequence goes on from CM032230.1 coordinate 139,344,162, forward strand.
GAATACTGTAATATACAAACTCAGGTATATCTGAATGACTGGGAACTTGGACGGATGTGTATTTGATTTTCCGATCGAGCCGAGTTTTAATCGGGTTAATTTAATTAAAATTATTTGTTTACCCTCTAAGCCAAAAAAGAAAAAGTCCGTCAAACAGGTGCTGCACGATGATCTTATATCAAAATCTATTTTCTATTTCTCAGGTTGTAAGAACCTCATGTAAACACGAATTAAAATGAAAGCTGGGTACTTGATGATTAGTGAGTCACGAATAGGTCGAAATCACAAAAATACAAATAAAACTTAGAGAAAACGTGCATGAAACAATTGTTGTGGAAAATTAAATGTTTCACCAAGATTGGGTATATAAAATTACCATTCATCTCTTAATAACGAAAACATTTAGAATTTCCGATTATAAAGAAAACGTTGCGCCTGCTAGGGCTTTAACACACACAGACACACACACACATATATATATATATATATATATATATATATATATATATATATAAATACTGTGAAGAGTAATTGATAAATTTGAAAGATAGTGAAGTTTTCTAATAAATAAGTATGCTTTATAAAGTTATTTCTATTTATCTTTTCCATCGTGGACTTTTGTTTTGAAGTGATTTACGTATTTGGATCAGTTTTCAGGTAACTTTATTTTTCATGACATATTATTAATTACTTCCAAAAATCATTTCAACTATTTTTCCAGTTATAGAGAGTCACAGTAAATATTCGATCTGGTACAAGCCGATGATGGGTTTCAGTTAAAATACTGCTTTATTTACTTATGTTCACATCGCAATTATAATAAAAATATCAGTTTTTATGACAACGTTATAGACGGTTGTACTCATATTTGTTACTGTCTATTGTAAACTTTTCTCAACAGCTGGGATTATTTTCTTTTATAATTTATTATTATTATTTATTAACGTCCATTTTTTGCATCTCAGGCTAATTGGGGTGGGTTATCTGAAGGTTACCACCCTTTTCTAGCCAGGGTGGGATTTTAGGATGTTATAAAATGAATCTCGTCGCTAAATAATTTCCTTTGCCCAGGCAAGAATCGAACTCGTCACTCTTGGTTTGCCATGTGAGATAAAGGTAAACGCTTTATAATTTATACCTGTGATTTTATTGATTTTTTGGGGGAAAGTGTTATCATTTTATGATTTTTTAAACAAATATGAACACTAGAAAATCGAATTAAAAAGAAGAAAACAAACATATTCATCAATATTCTGAATTAATAATAATAATAAAAAAAAGACTGGAAATAGAGTTTATCTTTCGCGGCTGATAAAAAAGGCACTCAACGACAAGAATTTTCTAAAATTGTTTATGTTTTCATATATATTTGTCTATATTGTATGAATTATTCTTACAATTTTAGAGAGCCATAACAGCCCGAAAATTTTGACGAACTTTTTTGTTATATTAAAATAATTGAATGTAAGTCGATTTTCAATTGTAAATTCAACAGGGATTCTTTACATTATAGTTTAATACCTGTTAAGATTTCAAGATTTTTTTTTAAACAAGAGTCAATACTAGAAAATCATTGTGCAATTTTTATTTTTCATATTATTCAGTATAATACATATGTTTATACTTATATTTTTATTGCATGTACCGGCTGCAAACCAATTTAATTTCTACTCTTTAGAATAGTATTAATCTTTTGACAGTTGGTAGGGATTTGTATCTTACTTTGCCAATGAATGTGTTACGTAATCATGAATGGGTTAAAATCAATGGAAAGAATAAATAAATTAAATAGGCATTTACAAGTAAATTGCTCTAGTTTAATCAGGTTTAAAACACGTTCAACATCGGTTTAGCTCATTTATCTTAAAGGAAGCAAACTGTAGTTTTTAATGCTTTTTAATAAGCCTTGTATGGATCTGACGGATATATTTACTATCTAAGATCACTCAGCACTTGTGTAACATTTTATAACAATTATTGTTTTTATATCTTCAGTTTCATGAAGCTATTTGTTTTTATATTTAGAAATAAATTAAACTCTCATAGCTGGAAGGACAAGAAACGCTCTCGAAACAGATTTGTTAAGAGTTGTAACTGATGTAACGATGTAAATCTCTAAGTACCTGGTGGAATCCTCTAGGTATTGCCTAGAAGAATCTGATAACTCTGGAAACCCGACTGCCTGATTAGAATAAATGCAAATGAACTAAAGATTAAAATAAGATAAAGGTTTCCGGTCTGTTTGAAATTAGGGTCTGTGTCCTTCTCACTCTCCAAAAGGGCCCTGTCCCTTTTCCCCGGTGGATTTCTCCAGGGGCCATTCATTACGTTTAAGGGCTACAACACAAGCTCAACCCGGCAACTGGAAAGAAATTATAGGCCCGTTCTATCAAACAAACGGTCAGATAAATTAATGTAAAACACTCGTCTCTAATTTGATGGTCGGTATTAATCATGTGTTAACTATTTATTTACGGCCTCAAATAAATATTTATTTAAATTTATCCGAAGAACAGTAGCGCCGTAGTCCTAATGAAACGGGAAATCACGAGAATTTTAATGAAAGGATCAATTTTTCTCTCTTCAAAAAATAGGCCTTCCTTTTTATAAGAAATAATTTTGTTTATTTCATAAAGAAATATTCATAGATATATATATATTTACTAACACTGTCCACTTTAACTTCTATAAAAAGACAAAAAAAAGCTCAAAGACTTCGAGTTAATTTCATCGGCACAATAACCAATTTAAAATACTTTAAACATAAACATATAGTAAAGAACAGAATAAACGTATTCTGAAGTAATTTTAAAAAAAAATTGAAATCAAGTTCATCTTTCAATGGTTGTAAAAATTCTTCAAAATCTTGGGGAGTTTATTTATTGTTGGTTTCAATATATCTTTTCATGTAAGGAATGAATTATCAATAAATTCAACGGAGACATAACAATTCAAAAACTCGGACGAATTTTTCTTTTTCTTTTTACATTTCATTAAAGTAATTTTCCATACAATTTTCATTTTTATTTTCAGCACCTAAACATATTATACATTTAGTAATTTCAAGTCGAATTTCCTTAACAACATATTACTTGTTACCGTTTACTCACTTACATAATTTTGTCACAAACAAAGAAATTGATGTCTGTTTATATTGTAAGTCACAATTACATTTTGTAACTGACTTTCTTCAACATCCTGAATACAAATTTTGAAATTGGTAGATCAAAGTTCGTTAATCACAAGAATCTTGAGGGGGGGGAGACTTAATCCTTCGCAATTATTGATAGAAAAAATATGCATAGAATCTTACTTTTATGTAAATACTTCCGCAAAATACTTTATTCCGTATCAAAGGAACTGATGTTTCTGCAAAATTAAAAGATTAAAATCAAAGCTGTTTGAATGCAAGGGGCGGGTCCCCGTCTATATATTTATGGTATGGAGTCCAATGTATGGAGAAGGTTGAGTTTCTGAGTTTTTTAGGCTTGCTGTATTGGAGGAATTTAATCAAGAATTCTTGTTATACAAAACGGTGATTAGACACTTCTTCGATTTTATTTGATGAGTCTGTCACTAAATAAATTTCCATATTCGTGTGGGAATCAAACCAAAGATATCAGGGTTTATTAAGACCAACGCCTTAGCACTCTTAGCTAATCTGCGCAGTAAGAAGATCCCATTAAAAATTTAGGTTTCAATATGTTCCTAAATTTACACCTGTTGATTTGGTGGAGGACGAAGTGCTATTAAATTATCTACCCTAAAAATGACATTTAATTGTGAATCCTTTAATGTCTGAATGAATTTCAAGACGTAATGTTCTCGACGTGCTGTGAAGGTAAACTTTTAACAAAATTATTCTAAGATCTATCACTGTCTCTAAGCTACGATCGACTTAACAGAATGATTATTTATTTATTTGTTTTATGCCCCATTTCGAAGTTGATAGGCTTGAGATTAAGTGGTATACCTGTTTAGAGTAATCTATTCATTCCGTCATGTAAAAACTTGATACTTTATTTATGCAGTATGGAAAATATTCCTTAAATATCTGAGGCTTTCTCATATACCTCAATCAAAGCTGTTTGAATGAAATGGGCGGATCCCCGTCTAAATATTTATGGTATGGAGTCCAATGTATGGAGAAGGTTGAGTTTCTGAGTTTTTTAGATTTGCTGTATTGGAGGAATTTAATCAAGAATTCTTGTTATACAAAACGGTGATTAGAGACTTCTTGTTGTATAGCAGTGAAATGTGTACTCTCACAAATGAAAATACGGGGGGAGGGGTTGGTGGTGTTGGTTGGATTATATGTGTGGGGTTTAACAAAATACACCCGGATTGACAACCTTGCAGAACCGCCCGGAATGAAGTTCTAATGGGGAGACAATTGTAACTAAATTGCGAATATCTCAGATTCTATGCAACGGAACAAAATATTTTGTACGACTCAATTTTTACATAGCTTAATATTACATAAAAAGTCCGTCACGCAGGGGCTGCATAAACTAAGCAGATTTCCCTCGTGAAGTTTAGTAATAGATAAATCTATATACTGGTAACACAACACCACCGTGAATAAATACAAAAGGAAATAAGAAATGGTCCATCCAATTTCAATAACCTCCCGACAGGAAGCGTTAGGTTAGAATTGTAAACAAACGGGTCTACCCTCCTCACACCGGAAAGAAAAACTATTACTGAAATATCTAGTTATTGTTATTCCTATCAATCAAATTTTAGTAGTGAAAAACCTTAAGACGGGGGGGGGGTTCTCCAGGACATATTTGAATGTATCTCGTATAATAAAGGGCTCTTGAATACAATTTTTGGTATTTAAACTTGGAATAATGTGATTTATTATGTAGGAGAGTATTGCTTATGTAACATGAGTAGAAGTGGCGGTTTGCTGATGGCTGAAAACTGAAAAATGCCAATATCTCGGTTAATATTCAAGATAGTGAATTAATGTATATAACAATATTTATAGTAAATTTAATTTACAATACGATTTGTTCTATACAAGTTTTCGATCCGACCTATAGTAACGGAGATATTTCGAATTTTCGAAAATCCTCCCCTCTAAACCCCCCCTCCCCCTAGACCGATTTCAGCCGTTAACGAACTTGATCTTTCTTTTTACATGAAACGACTAAATATCGAGTTTGGTAACGATTGCGACCGCTAGAGTGGTAACAGACAAATATATATATATATATATATATATATATATATATACACATATACAGTTTTGAACGAACATCATTTTTGTCATCTCCTGGGTCTGATCGATGACATTTGAAGAAAAATTTCGAAAATTGTGTCATGAGTACAACCTCGATAGCTGATTTCCCTTAAGGGAAATCTGCTAAAAGGATTTTATAAATTTTTTTTTCTATTCATACTAACGATTGAAAAATTCATAATTTTGAATTTCTGTCTCCAAAAAAAACGAAAAGTTCTCAGATTATTCAGAGCATGGCTGCAGTTGAGATATTTATTCCAGTAATTCAATATTGTTTGATAAAGTTAAGCGTTTTCGTAAGGACGCTCGACTAATTTGCCACTTTTAGCATATTTTCCTTAAGGGAAGTCATCTATTGAGGTCGTACTCAAGACGCAATTTTCGAAAATTTTCTTCAAATGTCCGTCGATCCTACCTAGGAGATGACGAAAATAAATAATAAAACTGTATATATATATATATATATATATATATATATATATATATATATATATTGTCTGTTACCTCGCTAGCAGTCGCAATTATTGTTTAATCGTTACCAAGCTCGATATTTTGTCGTTTTATGTAAAAAGAAAGATCAAGTTCGTTAACGGCTGAAATCAGACCAGAGGGGGGAGGGTTAGAGGGGAGGATTTTTGATGTAAACAGTAATCTATTATATAATAAACCACATTATTCGAAGCTTTAATGCCAAATATTGTATTCAAGAGACCTTCATTATGCGAGATACATGCAAATATTTCCTGGTACCCTCCCATGGCCCCCGTCTTAAAGTCTTCGACTACTAAACTTTCATTCATTGAGATAACAATTATTGTGACTCGTTATTAATAACATTACTAGTAAATATTTTCCAATAAAATTAATATGTTAAATTTAGGTATATTTCAGTAATATTTTATTTTCGGTGTGAGGCTGTCAGACCTGTTTGTTTACATTTCAAACTCTTCCCGTCGCCCAGGTTATTGAAATTGACTGAAAGATTTCTTATTTCCGTTTTTTCACTTAAACATACGTTTGGGTCGTGTTACCAGTATGTAGATTTATTTACTACTAAACTTCGCTGAAAAAGGAAAATCTGCTTAGTATACGCTGCCCCTGCGCGACTGACTTTTTTTACATGAGCTTTATAAAACTTTACGGCTTAATACAGGAATGTTTTTTTTTTAATTTTACTAATCTTAGTTAATAATTCTAGTCAACTGGATAAATGTGCCGGAACCTTAGTGCGAACATAAATCGAGTGGATTTTGCGGGAAAACGACGCGGAATGTAATAGTAATATCCTTTATTCACCTTCTATTCATTTATAGTCAGTCGTGAGGTTATTACGCTGTTAAAATATGCACTGAGTAGGTAGAGCATAATTATCTTTTTTGATGCTAATTCCAGCAATAAAACTTATTTATAGAACATATTAACCGTTTAATACAACAGTCGAGTCTATTAATATTGCACCAGCCTGCCTTGAAGTCTATATTTGCTGCGGCCGTATGCAAAGCAGTTGGAACAAGGTCTTTATCAAAGGTAAACGTCTCGGGATATAGTGGATACGAATGCAGTTCGTATTGTTACATCATAGTTTGATCTTTATGATTGCTTGTTTATTTTTATTAGAGGATTTCCGTTAAGGGAAATCAGCTGTTGAGGATTTCCCTCGATCCTGCAAAGCAAAAGTCATTAGCGTTTTATTTAAATCTGAAATACCAAACGTCGTTTTCATTTGAGTTTAGCTGTGCGAGAAACATGCAAATGGGGCTCAGGTTATCTTTGTGAGTTAGGGCGTTGGTCTTATTCTCATGTGGTAAACCCTAGAGCTGTGATTAGATGCCCTCCGAGGCAATAGGAATTTATTTAGTGACGAACACTTTGAATAAAATCCTTAGTCTCATCCTGACCAGAAAAGGGGTAGCATGTGTATGACCCGTCCCAATTAGCCTTGTAGCACAAAGTGGACTCAACAAGTTGTCTTGTTAATAAATAACAACAAACACCAAAATATTTTCACAGCTGCCTAATATTTATTTGCTCATACCAAACTTGATATTTAAATCTTTTAGCAGATTTCCCTTAAGGGAAATCAGACTTGAGGTCGTACTCATGATGCGAGTTTCGAAAAATGTCTTCAAATGTCCATCGATCCTACCCAGGAGATGACGAAAATGAGGTCCGTTCTTAATTATAGTTAATATATATTTATATATATATATATATATATATATATATATATATATATAGCTGTTGCAATTTTTGTTTGATCGTTACCAAACTCGATATTTAATTGGTTTATGTAAAAAGGAAGATCAAGTTCGTTAATGGCTGATATCGGACCAGTGGGAGGGGGGTTTAGGGGGGAATTTCGAAAATTCGAAATATGTCCGTTAATATGCGTCGAATCGAAAAATTGTATAGAACCGATCTTATTGCAAATTAAATTTACTATACATTTATTCTGTATCTTGAATATTAACCGAGATATTTGAATTTGTATTCTGCGTGTGGTCACCAGTAGGCTATGTTCGGACTTTCCGCCGAGAGCTCTGGCGGCCGTTTCCATAACTATTCGTCCCTCGTGAATAGGTTTACAGGTTAGGCTAACTGTTTTTTGGGGCTAGAAACTACTGGGTTATTACGCCCTAAATAATGTTTTAGGTTTAGAGGTTTCTTACTACTACAGTTGTTACGAGTATTAGGCAGATTTCTCTATTGTAAAATCACGTGGGAAATCTGCTTAGTTTACGCAGCCCCTTTTTGGAAATTGTGTGGGATCTAGGGGGCCAGATTAGCCGTGTGAGTTATGCCTAAACTTAGTGTGGTAGGTTCGATTCACATCTAGGACAATATGATTTCATTTAGAGACGTTCATCGAATGAAACAAATGCTTATTTTAGGAGCTGTTGTTCTGGAGTGCACTATGCTTAAATAAACTCATTGTAGAGGAGAACAGCCCTGCTGTGCACTGCCAAATTGATTCGTTCCTCTACCACCCTAGAAGAGGAAAATTGAATGTAAAAATGTCCTATTTCGTCTATCAAGTGAGGGGTGAACTTCCCATGTTCAATTTTCTCCAAAAGAGTTATACATATCCCCAAATCGTTGTTTGAACTCTTTGAGTGGTATTTAAACACTACCTATTGTGTTTAATAATAATTCATAGGTTTACTTTCGGTTTTCTCGAGCGTTGACATTACAAAAATCTCCAGATTCTTCAATAGGAAAGTATAATATAAGTTCTTATCGCGTATAAATGATATATTAATACTTCCTTTTTCGAATAATATTTATTTACTAAGAGGCCAATTGTCGATGATAATGCTCTCAACAAACACCTTTATCTTTCTAATAAATAGTTAAACTTTTTGAACGGGATGTAACTATTTAGTATAACATTATTGAGAAATGAACTGTATAATTATACAACTCTCTACATCTAAAATGAGCACTTATTCTTAAGAAAGGGGATTTAAATACGTTCTATTTCGTATTTCATAAATCGGGAGATGTTACTACGATGTTCATTCTCTCTACGAATCCAAAGGTCAGAGCTTCAAATAAATGCTTAACCTTTGTGAGCGGGATATTAACACTCCCTATTTCTTAAAAGATTAATTGTGAAATTAAATTTCCCTGTTTAATTTTCTTCAAATGAATTATACAACTCCCTACATTCTAAAGTAAGCGCTTATTGTTTGGAAATGCGATTAAAGTACGTCCTATTTCTTTCTTTTTTTTATTAATCGAGAGAGCATCAATGCCAATGACAGACTTTCAAATAAATGCTTAAACTTCGTAAAATATTAATTAAGAAATGTACTTCCCATGCCAATTCGTTCGAAATTAATTATACAACTCCCCCTACATCCATTAACTGAAGATCTAAAATACGCACTTATTGTTTGGAAAGGGGATTTAAATACTTCCTATTTCGTATGTTATAAATCGGGAGAAGTTCTTACGTTGTTCATTCTCTCTACGAATCCAAAGATCTTTAAGTAACAGAGTTTCAAATAAATGCTTAAACTTTGTGAACGGGAATTACAATTGAAGAAAGAAAATTTATTTGGACCAATACATAAGTATTAGACACAAATGGATGTTATTATACAAGATTTGTTACACAATTAAGAGATTTTGGGATAACTTAGGACGTAGTCGTCCTTCAGTCATTGCACCTAAATTATAATGAGTTGCTCTACTAGACATCGGAAGGCTGCCATGATACTTCCTTACAAGTTGTTGAAGATGAACTGAAATAGGAACAACCTCCAATTCTCAGCGGATTTGGCTGTTCCTAACAAACCAGGGAGTGAACGGGAATTAAACACTCCTTATTTCGTATAACATTAATTGAGATATGTACATTCGTTGTTCGACGCTCTCACTGGAGCATTAGCATTAAACAAGTCTCCGGGTCCTCCATCAGGGGGGAGTCGGACACGAAAGCTTAATTCGTGTAAAAACATGTTTAAACACTTCCCATTCCGTATGATATCAATTGGAGAGACGTTAATTCCAAGGTTCAATTCCCTTGTAACAGCATTATACAAATCGGAAAGTGAACAAAAAGGACCAACAAGAGCAAGAGGCTAAATACCGGAGGAAAAATTCTTTTTTGGAGCCATTAATTAGGGGAGGATGTGCTTGGGGGTATGAAGAGAGGTTGTATTAGCATAATGCTTATCCTCTCTCTCTCTCTCTCTCCGGGCAAGATATCCTCTACCACAGCAAGTTATCCTCTACCCAGCAAGATATCCTCCTCATAGCACCGTTCCCTCTTAGATATTACTCAAGATAAGGCCTGCTTCTATCATTCCTAAACAGCAATAACAACCGCGAAACATGTCCTTGTATTTGACTACATTTTTTTTTGTATTGGTGGCCTGTCGAAATGATCTTAGTCGATCAATGTGCGCCAGAGTATCTGAAATATAATCTATAAACTCATTTGCAAATGAATCTGGACATTAAAAAAATATTTAACCTCTGATTTATGCTACTAGTGCTAATCGGAACAGCACATCTACATTTCACCAATATTTCCAAACCTTTACGGGACTTAACGATTTTATTTGATGAGTCTGTCACTAAATAAATTTCCATATTCGTGTGGGAATTAAACCAAAGATATCAGGGTTTATTAAGACCAACGCCTTAGCACTCTTAGCTAATCTGCGCAGTAAGAAGATCGCCATTAAAAATTTAGATTTCTATATGTTCCTAAATTGATACCTGTTGATTTGGTGGAGGACGACGTGCTATTAAATTATCTACCCTAAAAATGGCATTTAATTGTGAATCCTTTAATGTCTGAATGAATTTCAAGACGTAATGCTCTCGACGTGCTGTGAAGGTAAACTTTTGAACAAAATTATTCTAAGATCTATCACTGTCTCTAAGCTACGATCGACTTTACAGAATGATTATTTATTTATTTGTTTTATGCCCCATTTCGAGGTTGATAGGCTTGAGATTAAGTGGTTTACCTGTTCAGAGTAATCTATTCATTCCGTCATGTAAAAACTTGATACTTCATTTATACACTATGGAAAAGATTCCTTAAATATCCGAGGTTTTCTCATACCGCGCTTAGCCAATTACAATATAATAAAAGTTATCCCTTGTGATCTTTGTAAGTACTTTATTATTATAGTTTAATTCTATATCTATAGGGAAATATCTGTATTCTTTAGGTGTGTTAGTATGTGCGATATGTATCGGCTGTTAGTAGTTCAGTCATACCGTGAGGTACGTCAAGGTTTTTTCGTTGTATTCAGTATATCAGTATGTGTTTTATCGTTAGGTGTGTGTTGCAGTATTTGCATATAGAGTTGCCTGTCCTTGTCATTAAGCGTCTATGTGTCAGGTGTGTGTGAAGAATGATTAATAGGTTCACTGAAACATAAAGAATTTTTTTCTCTCTAAAAGTACTGTAGAAAAAACTTGTTACTTACCGGAGAGCACCAACAGCAAACCCATACGATTATTTTATTGTCATCATTATTATTTTATTTGATGAGCACTGCAACGAGGCGATGTAGCTCTGTTTCATTTATTCTTAGTCAGAAAGTTTTAAAATAAAGAAAAATGTCCACAAAGTTATTAAACAAAAATAAAATATAGTAAAATAAAATTGAGGAAGCAAATATTAAATTAAACTAAGGAATGAGCATAAATGCTGTGAATAAATCCAGGAATCACGATTAAATCGATGAAGATGTCCAAGGCATAAGATTAAAAATGTATTTTACACTCTTGTTCAAACACACACATGAATTAGTAATGTAACTGGAGTAAAATAAATAAAACGTAGAACTTTAAACTATTACAGGGTGTTTCAAAAAGAATATGCGTATTGCAAAGTATGTATTATTTTGACCAAACTATTGATAGCTGAGCCTTGGCTCGGCTATTGGAGAAACGGATACATAGTCTAGTTTATATTATAGCCACTAGAGTCAGTTTTAGTCACTTAGTCGTTGGAAAGCAGTTTGAATTCGTGCAACAGTTTCTTCAGGAAGATGAGGACGGTAGGGACCCTTTCCTTTACATACACAAACTTACTTATCAACAAACTGTCGATACCATGTGCGAATGTTCCACTAATTCGGAGGATCAATTTGATACCTCAACCTGAAACGTTTTTGCACTGTAAACGCGGAATTGCACTTCGTAAACTCGAGAACACAAAATGATTTCTGCTACCGAGTAGCTTTTAATTTAAACATATGACGGATGCCAAGGAAAACAGAAGACAACTGACATCTAGTGGCTATAGTATAAACTAGACTTTTTATTCGTTTCTCTAATAGCCAAGCCGAGGCCCATGACGCGATTTTCGAAAACTTTCTTCAAATGTTCCTACCTAGGATGTCCGTCGAATATGATGTCCGTTCAAAACTATGTATATATTTGTCTGCTAACGCCCTAGTGGTCGCAATATTTGTTTAATTGTTACCAATGATATTTAATCGTTTTATGTAAAAAGACAGATCCTTCCTACAACAGCTGTTATTGGGCAGATTTCTCTACTGTAAAACATCACGTGGGAAATCTGCTTAGTTTACGCAGCCCCTGCGTGACGGACTTTTTTATTTTTCGGTCTACGGTAAACCTCCAGTTCTACTCATATTGACAGTAAGGTGTTATATTGTGAAGCACATTATTTGAAGTATAAATACCAAATATTGTTCTACAATCGAGATATATGCAAGTACGTGACACACGTGGGAAATCTGCCTACTTTACGCAGCACTTGGGTGACGACTTTTATTTACGTTCGGCAAGTATATATGTCGGATTTGAGAAAACCAGACCACGAAGTGACAATGTGAAACCACTCAATGCTCTGAAACCACTTGATCTCGATGGCTCAGAATTGACTCTTGCGTCGTACTAGAAAGCTCAGTACGCATTAGGAATATGATACCGCGTAATTAATTCCATAATAGCCACACTTGCGTAATTTTTGTTAAATGTGTGTCCACGTTGAAATTAAAATTCCGCGGAAGGTCATAAGCAGAAAACTCATTAGTGACTTTCACTAATATATATTTATTAGAGCCTGTAATACTTCAGGAGCTGCACGCGTATATGTTGAGACATACGACCTTGCCACCAAGGCAGTCACGTCGAATTGTATTTGAATAATTTGGTCATTTTTAAGTATCCCCTCCACTTTGACCACTATAACATATCTTACATATTTCTCAAAATATCTCTTATGTTAATTCAAACGTACACAGAACAGAGTATAAGAAAAATATGCAGTTTTAATTTATTATTTATATGTTTTACCTTTATTAGTCCAGAGACCGGTTTAGTTATAATATTATACATTTCCCAACCTCGCTCCATGCCTTCCGCATCCCACGTCTACTTTTTAATCTGTTTATCATGCAGGGCTACCAACCATTCAGTCCCTAATTATTAGAGGATCCCCGGATCAGTCGGCTCACAGGAATATTGTGCGTTGGGCAACGGAATGGAAAATTTTGATCTACAATAAGGTTAAAACCACAATAAGTCAATCCTCTTTAGTCTATTTGTACGAAACTAACTAAATATATTGAGTACATTGTTAGTAAATTCGCTGACTTATATGAACTCAATTATTTAAATGTGTTTCCAATATTTAAGAAGTCCGTCACGTAGGGGCTGCGTTAACTAAGCAGATTTCCCACGTGCGTCATGTATATGCATTTGTCTAAAGCCGTAAAAGTTCAATGAGAACAATATTTGATATTTAGGCGACAAATAAACTGGCATAACAGCTGATTCTTAATATGACATGAATAAGATTCGGGGTTTACTAAGTGCCAAAAACTAAAAAATGCATATATCTCGATTAATAACCAAGATAGCGAAAAAATGTGGATAACAACATTTATAGAACATTACATTTGTCATAAGATTAGTCAATACTATTCTTCGATCGGACGCGTAATAACGAGGATCATTTTCATCATCTTCTGGGTAGGATCGATAGACAATTGAAGAAGTTTTTCAAAAATCGCGTCATGAGTACAACCTCAATAGCTGAGTTCCCTTGGTGGAAATCTGCTAAAATAGTATTCCTAAAGTACATACATTAATTATTAATGGAAATAATGATTAAGTGCCTGAATTAATGATGTTCTTACACGTAACATAATTTTTTAAATATCATCTTAAGGTTCGGAGTAAAGTTTTTGAGCGTTCTGCCTAAAAACTCAATATATCCTATTAAAAACTTATAATTTAATTCCTTTTTATTATAATAAGAAATTATCTAAGGACTGTGTGTTCCTTAAGATCTAAATACATATATTTCCTAAAGATTATCTTAGATTTGATTAGAAAAGTGGCTAGCTTCACGCATCCCCCTCCTTATTGTGGTGGGATTTCACGCTAAAAATAAAGTAGTTATAAACACACACACACACACACACACACACACACACACACACACACACAGATATATATATATATATATATATATATATATATATATATATATATATATATATATATATGTGTGTGGTTGTGTGTGTGTGTGTGTGTGTGTGTGTGTGTGAATCCCCTCGAGGGTGGCTAAAGATCTTAATGGTCCCCAAAGAGAACCGATGAACAAATAAAAAGAGTTGTCCTTTGGAAATAGGTTTATTAGAATATTTGTTTTGTCACTGTAGGTCTGAAGATGAACTAAAAGGTTGATTGAACCTTTAGGGTCCGCAATAGACACTTAAGGGTTCGCTTCACAGTTGAAGATTATAAACCGCTTCATTTAAACAGACCTCCTTAGTTTATTGCATTTGAAGTTAATTGAAGGACATGAAGATCATATCAAAGCAACTGAATTAAAAGCAGCTAATTGAGTTAACTAGATATTAAACGCGCCTTCTTGCAAAGCGCTCTTGTGTCAGAAATTTGAAGCTTCAGTTTATTTTGACACAAATTAAAGCCGTGTGAAGGCCTGCTGCTTCGATGGATAGAAAATATAATTATTTTCATGAAGCATTGCTTTATTAAAACACAAAATAAGCGAATGATGAAACTGATAGGAGTTCTTTAAATTGGAATGTTTGATTGCTTGGGATTGGATTTTTCTGCCCCATTAAACATTTAAATATGGCTGTTAAAGTGACAGATAGCGGATTATCCCCACCCACTGTTCCTGTCCTTTACAATCCAAGTGGATTTTTTAATTTCGATTCTGTCCTAGGGGGAGAGAGAGAGATCCTTGGTCTGTCTGACAGGGCAAGTGAAGCGCTCGTCTTGAAAGAATAATTAGCTGCCATACATAATTTAACTGTTTTATAATCCGGTTGGCAACTATGATATTTGATATTTGAAATTGCTTTCGCTTCTAAACTCGATTAGAATTTATCCTCTGGACAACCTCTCCCCACCGGATAACATAGCTAAATATATTCACTGCTCATATGTTATTCATTATTTATCAAGAGCAAAATGGCTGTTCGCTACAGCAATTTGTAATGTTAGATGTAATGGGCGAATAAGAATAAAATGGCAAAACTCCTAATTGCGGTGTTTATTCAACGTTTAACATCCACTACGCGTTTACTGCTCCTCTTCTTCAGGTTTCGTGCCAATAAAAAATCATATCAAGTAGTGGGGTTTCTTCTACAGGGGCTGCGTAAACTTAGCAGATTTCCCACGTGCTGGTATGGCGCACTCCCAACCTACTTTAAGACTGAAAGAGACATAGTCATTTGTACAGACTCATTAAGTTCAATAAAGTCACTTGAAGACATATACTCCACCAATCCCCTCATTATTGAAATTTTTAACAATATTCATAGACTAAATAAACACATTACTATTTATTGGTTACCCGGGCATATTGGCATATCTCAAAGTGATATAGTAGACAAAGCAGCCAAACAATCAACTCAACTTGAACAAATAGATTTTTTGGACATAACTCACTAAGACGCTTTCACTCAAATAAGAAAACTCGTAATTAATGACTGGAATAATTTATGGTATAACACTGACAGTAAACTTAGAGAAATCAAATCAAACACGCTCAACTGGACTTCAAGTAATAGACACTCTACCAAGAGAAGAGAAGAAATTGTACTTACCTACACGCCTAGGCACAGGACACACTAGACTAACACATTCATATCAAATGAGCAGACAAGATGAACCTATATATCGCTACTGCAACAGAACGCTGACTGTAAAACACATACTAACTGACTGCACACAAGTGAAAACGTAGCCATGGCCCACAAATGTATGCGAACTACTGGCCGACAGTAGCCAATTTATAGAAGATGTTTTTAAGTATTTTAGAAATAATGGAGTATTTGATGAAATATTAATGCTATTATCTACAATTATGAAAGTTATATATAGCAAGCACTGTGGAATATAAGTTTTGCGTCCTTCCAGTTTAACTATTTATAGTTTTTCTTTTAGTTTTTTTTGTTTGTTTTATTTTTAATTTGTTTTTTTCCTTATGTTGTAAATATAGTAACAATTTATATTTAGTTTTGTCCACTCTATTTATTTTATACATTTGTAAATGTTAGCTGTGTAAAAATTTTAATATTTATTTAATTTTGTGAAATTATATTTTAGCATGTTAAGAATCACCATTGTAGCGGCAAGGTTCTATTTATTTTGTACTTTTGTAACATTTAGCATTGTAAAATTTTTAATATTTATCTAATTTAGTAAAATTATATTCAAATATGTCAAAAGATAAATCGCCATTGTAGCGGCATCTCAAATAAATAATAATTTAAGACTGAAAAAAAGAAAATGCTAATAACTCACTTAATATATAAGCTACAAATAAATGTATAGAACGACAATTGTAGATCATCAATAATTTAACTAGGTATAGGATTACTATGAAATTTCAATTCCCCCCCCTAAACAGTTAAATATTGAGTATGGTATAGATCAAAGAAACATTTTTGAATCAAGGTCGTAAAATATTAATTGATGACGTCATCTTACAACATACAAGTGCCCCACACAGTAAAAGTTTAATGATTAGAATATTTGATATTTTAAGTTTCAAATAAAGCGGTTCATGACATAACTGAGTATTGCTATTCTGGTATAAAAATGTCAATATCTTGGTTAATATATAAGATACAGAGAAAATGTATAACACATCATTAATAAATAATCAAAATTACAATAAAATAGGCTCTATACAGTTTTTCGATTCGACATAGAATAGCGGAGATATTTTGCATTGTCGAAATTCCCCCCTGTCAACCCTCCCTCCCACTTGTCCGTTAACAAACATGATGTTTATTCTTTCAAAAAACGTTTAAATATCGAGTTTCGTCGCGATTAAACCAGAATTACGAACGCTAGAGAAATACAATATATACATGTATAAATTAACTTTTGAACTGGTCTCATTTTAGTCATTTAATGGGTAGGATCGATGAGCATTTGAAGACAATTTTCCAGAATTAAACCAAACTACTTAATTCATTTGAAAATGGAAGGCTTTTAATATATTTACCGAATAAAAAATTTTATTATAAAACCCGTAATAAATTCTCTTTTGATCATCATATATTTACACATTTTGCTTTTATATATATATATATATATATATATATATATATATATATATATATATACTGCTCAAAAATGAATAGGGATATTGGTTATTTTTTTCTTATCCTATTAATTTTAATTAAATCGACCTTAATTAACTTTTTTATGGGGGGAAAAAGACAATAATTTCTATTAAATATCAATGATATTTATAATTAAAAAGAAATGCTAGGCCCATACATACCACAAAACCTACCAACCTACCAATATCCCTATTCATTTTTGAGCAGTTTATTTCCAGAAGATGTGTACTTTGGTTAAAAATGTCACTGAATACCAAAAGTTGCAGAATGTGATCTCCACTTTAAATTCGTTGTAATGGTTATCGAATCGCTCTTAATGGAGCCACAATCTCATAAATTTGGCGCGAAATTTAAAGTTCAAATTCCAAATAGAATTCTCTAAATATTTTTTAGATTACTACATAACTTTTATTTCCTTTTACTATTGATAAAATTGCTTTCATGACTTTAGTAAAATATTCGGAATTATTTGAATTTAGCAATAAACTGCTGTATAACGATTCATACCATGTAAAAAAAATACGTGTTAATAAATCAGAAAAACCTTTAAATATAAGAAATAATGAAGTAGATAATACACAATGAAAATAATTAATTAAAATAACGCTGCATTAATAATTCTATCTTTATATTGAATTACATAAAATCTTGTAATACATTCATACACATTACTGAGTGTCAATACAATGAATATGCAAACGTTGTAAACTATAGCCTGAACATAATGTAATATTCAATTATCAGTAACATTAATTCAATAACTAAATTTTGCATACAAACGCAATATAACTGCAATGTTTAAAGTATTCATTACATTCATACATCATTCATTAGTTTCATTATCCTAAAAGTTGTTTGACAAATCAAAAACGTCATAATTGAATGATCTACTGTTTTGAATTTTAAATACAAAGCAGTAAAACATATTAGAAAACAAATTAATATTGACAAGAATGCCCACAAAGAATCATTAGTTTGAAAAGATTTTTTATTTTTTTTCATTTAATAATTATTTAAAGTAATTCATTTACTGGAACATAATCTGCATTTTAATTTAAATCATAAGAAGAATCAGAAATCAAAACATATTCAATACTTATATTACTTAATATAATAATGAATATTAATATTTATCAAAGTGATTTTTTATTGTCTGACTTATTATAAAAGTGCAATTATTGCAGATTAATTTAATTAAAAATTTTAATTGACATGTCACTATTTGACAGAAACGAATATAATTGCAATTCGTTGGATTTATGGGAACTAAACAGCGTGAAGTAAGATACTAAAAGCCATTGATAAAATATGTGCATATTTAATTATAAATTACGTTGCAATAAATCATATGGCTTAAGACGTCTTATTCATATGATCAGTAAAGGTTATAAGATCTAGGTATAATATTAATGGAAATGGAGTTAGAAATATTTTTTCTATTTAACAACCAATGATTAAAATTGCACGTGAATAGTGCTCAAACTACTTATTAACACTTTGACGAATTACTTTACGAAGTGACCAACTGCACTACGACAATTGTAATGAAGATATGTAGTAAAAACACTTTCTTTTAGTCTTAAGAGTTTATATTATAGGAGGAACAATTGTAATAAGTATTTAAAGGCTTAATGAGGAAAATTTAGTAGCCCTATTTCTTGAGCCTGGAGTTCAATTCTGAATTTTGCTTATTTACTCTGTGTTTTAATAATATATCTGGGAATATTGTTTCAAATTTATTTAGATGCATTTTAGCAGATTTCCCTTAAGGTAAATCAGCTATTGAGGTCGTACTCATGACGCGATTTTCGAAAAATTTCTTCAAATGTCCATCGATCCTACCCAGGAGATGACGAAAATGAGGTCCGGTCCAAATTATCTATCTATATATTATATATATATATATATATATATATATATATATATATATATATATATATATATTGTCTGTTAACGCTCTAGTGGTCGACATGTTTGTTTGATCATGACGAAACTCGATATTTAACCGTTTTATGTAAAAAGAAAGATCAAGTTCGTTAATGGCTGAAATTCAACAAGAGGGAGGGGTGGGTTTAGAGGGGGGATTTTCGAAAATTCAAAATATCTCCGTTATTATGCATCGGATCGAAATATTGTATAGACCCAATCTTATTGCAAATTAAATTTACTATAAATATTGTTATATCCATTTATTCTTTATCTTGAATATTAACCAACATATTTGAATTTTCATGAAGTCTGTGGTCGGGTATAGTTCGGATTAGGTCGGCCATTTTCGTCATTGCTCGGCTCAAGTGGAAGCTTCTTCTAACCTGTCGTTTCTAACCTTACCTTACCTTCGTTACTTTGTGAGATTTATGCAAATGCGTTGACCTTTATCTCACATGGTAAACCTAGAGTGGCGAGTTCGATTCTCGCCTGGGCAAAGGAAATTATTTAGTGACGAAATTGATTAAATAACATCCTAAAATCCCACCCTGGCTAGAAAAGGGTGGTAACCTGTAGATAACCCGTCCCGATTAGCCTAAGTTGCAAAAAGTGGACGTTAATAAATAAATAATAAAATTTATGCAAATACGTTCCGTTCATCCACCCCCCCCCTTCTTTAGTTCTTGGACTTGTAAAATTAGAGTTATTAAAATATAAATTATTCTTACAATTCAGAAGCCGTTTCAGTTGGGAATTTATTTTAATTAACTGAGAGATTTCTCATTACCGTTTGGTGGTATTGTTTTACCAGTATGCAGATTTCTCTTTTGTAAAACTTCACATAGGAAATCTGCTTAGTTTACGCAGCACCTGTGTTTTTTAAAATAATAACTATCTGTTAATTGAATGGTGCAATAAATGAAAGAAGTTTAGTTTAGTTTCCATTCTGGAAAAAATCTCCACTGCTCATGAAAGCAAAGATATTCCTCTAGCTATGACTGAAGGCTTGGACTTAAACATTTCTCTAGCACGAGTATATTAGCGCCTCGAAAATGCTGATAGGTTCACTAACATTACCCCGAAATTTGATGTGAGTTGGAACATCCAACTCGAAGAACATATGTACTTTCTAATAAAAGGTTGATTGGTCGATGTTCCAGGATCCAGCAGTCAAGGAAAAGAAATATGTAGTCTTCCAGCCTTAAATATTTATAATTGACAGAGTTGGGAAGTGGTTAACTAATTCTGGTAGTTAATTACATTTTTAACTATGAACTAGAAACTGCATTGAACAATTATATACTAGTAGTTAGTAGTTCTCAACTACCATCTAGTAGTTAAAAAAGTCCGTCACGCAGGGGCTGCGTAAACTAAGCAGATTTCCCACGTGAAGTTTTACAATAGAGAAATCTGCCTAATAACAGCTGTAGTAACCTCTAAACCTATTCACGAGAGGGACGAATAATTACAAAAACGGCCGCCAGAGCTCACGGCGGAAAGTCCGAACATAGCCACTGCTGCGGAGCACATGCAGAATACAAATGCAAATATCTCAGTTAATATTCAAGATAGAGAATAAATGTATATAACAATATTTATAGTAAATTTAATTTGCAATAAGATTTATTCTATAATATTTTTCAATCCGACGTATAGTAACGGAGATATTTTGAATTTTCAAAAATCCCCCCCTCTAAACCCCCCCTCCCACTGGTCCGATTTCAGCCATTAACAAACTCGATCTCTCTTTTTACGTAAAACGCTTAAATATGAAGTTTGGTAACGATTAAACAAAAATTGCGACCGCTAGAGCGTTAACAGACAAATATATATATATATATATATATATATATATATATATATATATATATATATATATAATTTTGAACGGACCTCATTTTCGTCATCTCCTGGGTAGGATCGATGGACATTTGAGGAAATTTTTTAAAACTCGCGTCATGAGTACGACCTCAATAGCTGATTTCCCCTAAGGGAAATCTGCTAAAAAATATATTTTCAACTACAAACTACTAATTGGTCGTTAGCTGAAAAACAAGCTTACTAAAAGGACCTTCTGGTTTCTGGTATTTTAAGCGTACAAATTTTTTTATAATAGCTGACCCATCCTTTTTCCAAATACCTTGAAATATTCCTATAAGGCTGACCCAGTAATATCACGAAGTACTTTTAAAATCATCAGTAATTACAACTTAAATAATCGGAATTACCAATTACATTTGTAGTTAAAACAGTCTTAACTACTTTTTTTAAATTGTAGTTGGTAGTTGGAAAAATTTAACTACTGTTTACAAAAATGTAGTTGTCCGCTGTTAACTATTACCTACAAATGTAGTTATAGTTACATTTTACCTAAATCTGATATTTGACAACCGGTTTCACTTAATCAGCGGCGTCATCAGGATATAACACAAAATTATGAACAAGCTCAACAGTATACACATTTTTATATCTATAACCATTTTAGTTCTAAAAAAAGCAACAATATAAGTTAAACTGAATGGTCAACTTCTTTGCTATCCACTAAAAGTATGAGTAAGTTCAAGTATGAGTATCAGTTATTTGGAATAACCTTATTCTGAGCCATACGTCAGTGAGTGACAATTAAGTTAATAAGTTTGAATGCTTTAGGATATGTTGGGAGTCTTTTTACTTTTGATAACTTGTTTTACGTTCGTATTATGATTTGCGCATACATGTAAAGGTATATTGTTTCCTATAGTTTATGAACTTGTCATACTTTGGCTTGTCCAAGCTCAAACGTTGATCAGATGTTTCTGGATCTTGCAGGTGGGAAATTCTCAATAACATTAACCGTATTGTTGTCGTGGTCATGAGGTTCTTGATTTTTTTTAACACCGACAACCGGTTAAATTTGCTTGAGAGGAATAAACGATCTAAGAAAGGTCCAATTTGAATTGCTTATAAAGGTCAGAATTGAATTGAACTGGTAGAGAGAAAACTGATAGATGAGAATAAGATCTAGTAGATGCCTGATGGGAGAGTGAGAAAGAGAGGAGAGAGAGAGAGACAGAGAGAGAGAAGAGAGAGAGAGGAGAGAGAGAGAGAGAGAGAGAGAGAGAGAGAGAGAGAGAGAGAGAGAGAGAGAGAGAGAGAGAGAGCCTAGCCCGAGGGGGATTCCTCCGATGCAAATCCCTAATCTCCTAGGCAGGGCCTTCATCTTGGGACAATCCTCTCAGAGCCAGCCATCATATCATACGAGCCCCGCCATCTTTGTTACCTTCTCTTTTATAATCCGCCTCAAGTCCAAAGAGCTATTTCTTAATTTTATCCTCTACAAAATAACCTCTCAACAAATTTGAATTCACCAAAGCAAACATCCATTTCCTAGAGGAATAAATAACATTCCAGACCTAAAGGCAGGAAAAGAATAGATCAACTGCTACTTTTCGGGCTTCAGACTAAGTAGAAAAAAAAAACAGCGAAATGATATTACACTTCTATGCAACGCTTCTTTAAAGGTTTTTAGGACAGATTAATGACAATGAGATAACAAGAAAAGATTCAGGGAACAGCTGCAACTTCTCTTTCACAGAATATTTTATACAAGCAGCGCTTATCAATGTTCTAGGTCGAATTCTACAGAACTTGAAGGTATGGAGTGAGCGATGTAAACGAGTGTCTCTTACCACCTGTCTCCGTCCAAAAAAAAAAAAGTGTTATATCTCAGACACCTGAAAGCCTGGACTTCTAAAAGTGCATCGCGGTTCTATGCGGCTTGTAGTTGCAATCCTAAAACCCATGAGAGGTTTCATGTCCTCGGAAAGCGACTCTATGCCTAATAATTCAACGCTTCAAATACGTTTGTGATGAAATCGTCGTGCTTTCTTATATCCCCAAGGAGTTTCACCCTTGGATTCGTTAGATTACTTTTGAGTCCAACTTGTTCTAGTGATCTGCGAAAAATCCACATTTCCATTGCTTCTAGTGCACTTTAAGATAACAGCAACCGCCGATATATTTCGGATACTTGTCTAATCCATATCCTGTCGATTAAAAGATTATGAGTCCCTTAAGCATTTGCTACATTTAGTGACTTAGACAACACTGGCTTAAGGAACTTGGTGCCCACAGTGAAACGTTTTGGGAAGGCTATGTACTCGGAGAACTTCTTTTTCACGCAGTAGTGGTTTTTTCACTGTTACGTACACAACTAAAAAGGGTTTTGGATAAATTTCTTTTCCATCGACATTCACAGAAAATGAATAAGAATTTTCATTGACGTACAAATTCACCGTTTTTAGTATTCCTCCTAAGAACGCTGAAGTTGTAGAATATGCAAACAAGTGGTTAACATGGCAGACCACCTTCAGAATCTCCTTCCAAAAGAAATATGTCTCTACCTTTGATAGACTCTTTGCTATGCTCACTAAAATGACTATGTTTTCTAAGTCATATTGCTCTATTTTCCACCGTAAACCATGGTTTGCTGCTTACAGATTTTCTTTTTTCTTTCTACAATCAGGTTTGTTTTACATTCAAAGAAATTAAACATTCAAATTTTGTCTATTAATTCTTTAAGAATCAGTATTTTGTATCTAATTTATGAAACACTATCTTCTATACTTCTTTGGATCTTGTTCACAGATTTGGTTTTCGACGATAAAACCTGGTCATCTCCTTTTTTGACAGTTTACTTCCTGAGGCATTTTGTACTTCGAAATAAGATAATGATATTATCGTGGTGACACGAATTACTATAAAATACAAATACATACAAGGGATTAGTCATTTTCAGATTATAATGTAAAGAAAACACTATTTCAGATGTCATGTTAACACGATTATTATAACCATTAATTGTTCATTTTTCACACTTTGAGTTCGCTCAGGTATTCAGAACCTGAGAATAAATGTTGTTCCAATTCAGGACCAACTTTCCTGCAACCTCTCTTGCACTCATTTTCACTCCCGTGAAAGAATGTTTTTGGGTTTTCACTCTCATAAAACGCCAAATTACAGACGTCTTACTTTCAAGCACTAAAAGAACAAACTGCTGCTCCCAGAAGGAGTTTCTAATACTTTCTGCAAGTCGTAAGAACCAGCACGACTTGTCTTTCATAGCTCTCTCTCTCTTGGTCAAGGCTGTATTTTTTATTTATCGGCACCTTTTCCTTCGAGTGCTCGGCAAACACTGATCGTTTGGCAACAGTCAATGCCAAGGGTCACTCAAAGAGCACATTTGTCATTGTTTGTCGTGTGAAAGTTATAGATGCTCTTCGGTAAAAAGTATTTTACAAACTTATTCTCAAGCTGACTTTCATAGCAGTAATTGCTATATTAGTTACGCTATTATATTCCTGAGCGGGGTACTTTATCTGTGTTTAGCAGTATGAAACTTTATTTCTGGAAGCTATTGGATAAACTCTTGTACATTTCTTGTAAAATTGGAGAGGTTTTAGTAACTGCATCTCTCTTAACTGATGAAACATTTCTCAATATCATTCCTGATCTCTCAAACTGAGCAATTTTGGCTCAATATCCAGTATATTCTCACAATTTCTTGTCTAATAAATGTCCGGTATCCATCCTTTGGCTACAAAACGGAAGCTTTGTTTTTTTAAGATTGGTCTTTTTATCCTATTTGTATTTTAACGAAAACGGACTGTGACATTTCCATAATCCTCAATCAGATCTACCCCATCAACATTTTGGACTCCATTGGTCATCTCCAACATCATAAAAAAAGTTTCATGTACTTGGAGAAAAGGGAATAATATATTCATCATACATGATAAATGGTTGTAATCATGAGTTCTGTGTGATAGATTTCCTTCGATGTTGTAAAAAACAAATATAATCAAACCTGAAATCTTTAAAAAGTTTTCTTTTTATTTCTAATTAGTATTATTATTCCTCAGTTTCCTCCAAAGATATACTCAACCAGTAATAAGGGTTACTTCATTGAGTCAAATCAAATTAAAATGTTTTTAATGTACTGAAAAATACAGGTAAGGGAATAAAAAATATAAGTACACTAAAAGAAAATTAAATAAATATGCTCTTGTTGGTGGTTATTCATTGATTTTCATTTCACTGTGCATTGAGGATTATTTTGACAATCCTGACAGATCTAATTGAGCAGGGTTTTCTCAAAATATTCTGTACCTTTGACAGGTGTTTGGAAAAAAGTTTATTCATCGAAATAACACTTTACTTTTGGCTGACGTAAAGTAGAAATCATTCAGTTCCTTCACAATTTCTCCGCAATTAATTTTTATTCATTTTCGTCAGTAGGCACATAAATATAGCTAATTTATTTATTTATTATAATAGTTGTATATGGTTTCTAATGATGAACAGTGAAGGTTGCTAATTGCTTCATACAAATAAATTTTATTTTATAAGAAAATTTATGAGGCCATACAAACATGAAACTTTATTATTATGACTATATTTTTAACGTCTTGAAAACTCCGATCGTGGTGAACATTAAAAATCAGATATGTTGCCTGCGTGTGTTTTGCATTCATAGATTGCACTAAGAGACATCTATTAGCGAGTCGAACGAGATTGCGCATTTCAAAATATTATTTATGGTCTCCAGATGAGGCCAGTGAAAGCTAGAAGTTTACACAATGCTGCTCCAGATAAAGGAAGCACAGACTTCGCCGGCTTAGCTTTGTGCTGAATTACTCTGCACTGTTCATTTTCTCTCTTATAAAAAACCCTTTCATCAATGAATGACACTTTTAAGGATTATTTTTTTCGTTATTTGAAGTAAGTTCATGAAGGGAAATAAGAATGTTGGATGGACTGTCTGTGTTGGATGAAAATACCTATGGACAAACGACAAATCTGACGAAGTCTGTAACGCAGAGGATGCGTAAGTCAAGTTAAAAGTTTATTCCTAATTTATCTCTTATTAAGAATAATAAGCTGTATATTAGGAATGTAGTAGCCTTAATTAAAAATGGTAAGAGTAGTGATTTTCTGAATGTTGAAGACGCTAAAAATAAAAATAATCTCCGTTGGTATTTGAGTTACAGAGAAATGCAATGAACTCCTTTTCCAGTATTATTAGTAATAGAACATTTGTTGATCCGACTTGTGACAATGGAGATTTTATATTTCTATTAATCTCAAGACTGTTTTTCCTCCTGAACAGATTTTACCAGTTAACAAACTTAGAAAAATCGATGGTGGAAGAACCAGCCACCATAGTGTTTCGTCTTTAAGGGAAATCTGCTAAAACTAATTCCAAGGGCCCTTTATGGGTGATTCACGAATCGGTCGATTGGAGACTAATTGTTCTGGCGACGAAAAGTTTCTTGATACGAAAAAGTCCATGAGTACGAATGTATGCAAATGAAGAGACGAGACTTAAGTGAAATTTAATATATCACAAATTGAAAATATGAGACATTAACTAATAATGACCCTTCCAGGTAGTATTTAATATCGACAAGGTTTTGTCAAATGTAAGGAGTCATATAAGGATGTTGGTGAAGTTGAAAGAATTGTCAAATACAGGAAGATATGAAAAAAAATGAATATTTTATCTTATTTAGAATATTACAGCCTGCATTTAAATGCATTTGGTAATGTGTGATATGTACAATACAATAGTCCCTCCATCACTCTCGACAGAAGCTACACCCCTTCACCACAATGAGAGGAGCAGCCTCTCCCTGCCTGGCAAGGAAGTCAAGAGCTAAGGAGGAATGGCACTTGATAAGAAAATAGCCACTGCTATCACTTCACTTATAGGAGATCTCTGGGCCATTGTCTCTTGAGGCGCCGCGGAGGGAAATAAGAATGAGCGGTACTGGAAAGGGCTAGGACTTCTGGGTTAGGATGATTGGAAAGCCTGCTGTGGAACCGGAAGATATGGTGAGGTTTTAAAGCCTCTAAAGAAACTTCACATCCCATTGGAAAAATGGCACAAAAAATATTGTGTTAAAAAAAAACTGAAAAATAATGTACGTACATCCACAATTCTAGTGTGAACACGCACTGAAATATAGAAGCATTCTTCTTTCTCACTTTGCAGAACTGTATCTACAATAAT
Source organism: Riptortus pedestris (assembly GCA_019009955.1). Lineage (NCBI taxonomy): Eukaryota > Metazoa > Arthropoda > Insecta > Hemiptera > Alydidae > Riptortus > Riptortus pedestris. The sequence goes on from CM032230.1 coordinate 139,371,505, forward strand.
AACATTATGTTAAGAGGATAAAATTATCAACGGCCATTTCCCGCATATTCGATTATCATGCAATAAGCTGTTTATTTTGAAAAATACTACCCGATAACCAGCCAGGGGTTTCACGCGAGACCAAAAAAAAAAAAAAAATATAACCATGAAATGCCTATTCTTCCATACCTAGAGCTCTTCAGGTAATCTATCCTAATGCATCTAGACACGAAAGATTGAATGAAATATATATCAGATAAGTATAACAGTTTCGAAAGAATGTTATGGTTCTAAATATATTCCGGGACTGTTTTTGCTGCCCCTTTTTTTCCCCCTCGATTCTTCATTTATATCTCTCAGAAATAGGTATACCTGAGTTATGTTTTTTTTTGTTTTTTTTTTTTTTTTGGCGAGAGGAAAACAAAGTTCATAAAAATTCAAGCCCTGATGTTTCCTGATTAGTTTTGATCTGTTGGTCATATGCCAAGTCCCTATATAGAGATCCAAGACATCTGATTACTTCGTGATTTTGAGAACATTAATACATATTACGTACTAATGAAAGGAAAGGATTTGACTTTTGAAAAGGTTACAAGGAAGTCTATTTTAGAATTGTACGAGGAAATCAGCTTAGCTCTTAACTCTGCTTAGTTATTTATTCATGTTGCTTACTTATACGTTTGTAATATACTTTTTTTCAGCGTAGAAAATTCAATGTCAAATTCCTTTGTAGATAATCATAAGATCGAACTACAATATAATTACAGGTTCGCTGCACACATATAATATTGTACTAATATATGTTTGTGCTTCAAAAATGTTCATAAGTATTTTTTTAGCAGCAAGACAATTTTTGTGAAACTTATTTTGTTCAGTACTTTAATTTTAGAAAATATAATTAAATAATACGTACAGAATTTCTCATGCATATGTTGCTTGTTGAACTGAGACTGATTTTCTAATCTGCGATCATAGTATGATACATTGGAAGCAAACTTCTTCGGGATTTCAGGATATTGTTTGGAAGATAGGCTTACCTACATAATTATGTGTTCTGCTATCGCCACGAGTCAGCAAGAGATATTTGCCTAAGTGCTGCTGTGTTTTGGTCTAACAGCAGTCAAGTAAGAAATGCTTACCTACCTGTAGTTGTGTTCTAATCTAGCAGCAGTCCAGCAAGATATGCTTACTTACCTGTAGCAGTGTTCTGCCCTTAGCAGTGAGTCAGCAAGATATACTTGCCTACCTGATGCTGTGTTCTAATCTAGCAGCAGTCCAGCAAGATATGCTTACCTACCTGTAGCTGTGTTCTGCCCTTAGCAGTGAGTCAGCAAGATATACTTGCCTACCAGATGCTGTGTTCTAATCTAGCAGCAGTCCAGCAAGATATGCTTACCTACCTGTAGCTGTGTTCTGCCCTTAGCAGTGAGTCAGCAAGATATACTTGCCTACCTGATGCTGTGTTCTAATCTAGCAGCAGTCCAGCAAGATATGCTTGCCTACCTGTAGTCGTGTTCTGCCCTGGCAGTGAGTCAGCAAGATATACTTGCCTACCTGATGCTGTGTTCTAATCTAGCAGCAGTCCAGCAAGATATGCTTACCTACCTGTAACTATGTTCTGCTCTGGCCGTGAGTCAGCAAGATATACTTGTTTACCTGATGCTGTGTTCTAATCTAGCAGCAGTCCAGCAAGATATGCTTACCTACCTGTAGCTGTGTTCTGCCCTTAGCAGTGAGTCAGCAAGATATACTTGCCTACCAGATGCTGTGTTCTAATCTAGCAGCAGTCCAGCAAGATATGCTTACTTACCTGTAGCTGTGTTCTGCCCTTAGCAGTGAGTCAGCAAGATATACTTGCCTACCTGATGCTGTGTTCTAATCTAGCAGCAGTCCAGCAAGATATGCTTACCTACCTGTAGCTGTGTTCTGCCCTTAGCAGTGAGTCAGCAAGATATACTTGCCTACCAGATGCTGTGTTCGAATATAGAAGCAGTCCAGCACGATATGCTTACCTACCTGTAGCTCTGTTCTGCCCTAGGCAGGAAGACAGCAAGATATACATCCCTACCGGATGCTGTGTTCTAATCTAGCAGCAGTCCAGAGTTTACCTACCTGTAAATATGCTTACCTACCTGTAGCTGTGTTCTGCCCTTAGCAGTGAGTCAGCAAGATATACTTGCCTACCTGATGCTGGGTTCTAATATAGCAGCAGTCCAGCAAGATATGCTTACCTACCTGTAGCTGTGTTCTGCCCTTAGCAGTGAGTCAGCAAGATATACTTGCCTACCAGATGCTGTGTTCTAATCTAGCAGCAGTCCAGCAAGATATGCTTACTTACCTGTAGCTGTGTTCTGCCCTTAGCAGTGAGTCAGCAAGATATACTTGCCTACCTGATGCTGCGTTCCAATATAATATAAGTTCAGGAAGTAATGCTTACCTACCTGTAACTATGTTCTGCTCTGGCTGTGAGTCAGCAAGAGATACTTGCCTACCTGATGCTGCGTTCCAATATAATATCAGTTCAGGAAGTAATGCTTACCTACCTGTAACTATGTTCTGCTCTGGCTGTGAGGTAGCAAGAGATACTTGCCTACCTGATGCTGCGTTCCAATATAATATAAGTTCAGGAAGTAATGCTTACCTACCTGTAACTATGTTCTGCTCTGTCTGTGAGGTAGCAAGAGATACTTGCCTACCTGATGCTGCGTTCCAATATAATATCAGTTCAGGAAGTAATGCTTACCTACCTGTAACTATGTTCTGCTCTGACTGTGAGGTAGCAAGAGATACTTGCCTACCTGATGCTGCGTTCCAATATAATATCAGTTCAGGAAGTAATGCTTACCTACCTGTAACTATGTGTTGCTCTGGCTGTGAGGTCGCAAGAGATACTTGCCTACCTGATGCTGCATTCCAATATAATATCAGTTCAGGAAGTAATGCTTACCTACCTGTAGCCGTGTTCTTCCCTGGCGAGGAGTCAGCAAGAGATACTTGCCTACCTGATGCTGCATTCCAATATAATATCAGTCCAGGAAGTAATGCTTACCTACCTGTAGCTATGTTCTGCTCTGGTCGTGAGTCAGCAAGAGATACGTGCCTACCTGATGCTGCGTTCCAATATAATATCAGTTCAGGAAGTAATGCTTACCTACCTGTAACTATGTGTTGCTCTGGCTGTGAGGTAGCAAGAGATACTTGCCTACCTGATGCTGCATTCCAATATAATATCAGTTCAGGAAGTAATGCTTACCTACCTGTAACTATGTTCTGCTCTGGTCGTGAGTCAGCAAGAGATACTTGCCTACCTGATGCTGCATTCCAATATAATATCAGTCCAGGAAGTAATGCTTACCTACCTGTAACTATGTTCTGCTCTGACTGTGAGGTAGCAAGAGATACTTGCCTACCTGATGCTGCGTTCCAATATAATATCAGTTCAGGAAGTAATGCTTACCTACCTGTAACTATGTTCTGCTCTGGCTGTGAGTCAGCAAGAGATACTTGCCTACCTGATGCTGCGTTCCAATATAATATCAGTTCAGGAAGTAATGCTTACCTACCTGTAACTATGTTCTGCTCTGGCTGTGAGGTAGCAAGAGATACTTGCCTACCTGATGCTGCGTTCCAATATAACATCAGTTCAGGAAGTAATGTTTATCTCTTTGTAGCCGTGTTCTTCCCTGGCGACGAGTCAGCAAGAAATACTTGCCTACCTGATGCCGTGTTCTGATCTTGCAGTAGTCCAGAAAGATGTGCTTACCTACCAGTAGCTGTGTTCTGCTCTGGCAGTGAGTCAGCAAGAGATACTTGCCTCCCTGATGCTGCGTTCTAATCTAACAGCAGTCCAGGAAGATATGTCTATCTACCCGTAGCGTAGTTCTGCCGTGGCAGCGAGTAAGCAAAGATACTTGCCTACCTGATGCCGTGTTCTGATCTAACAGCAGTCTCGGAAGAATTGCTTACCTCTCTGTAGCCATGTTCTTCCCTGGTAACGAGTCAGCAAGAGATACTTCCCTACCTGATGTTGCGTTCTAATCTAACAGCAGTCTCGGAAGAATTGCTTACCTCCCTGTAGCCGTGTTCTTCCCTGGTAACGAGTCAGCAAGAGATACTTGCCTACCTGATGTTGCGTTCTAATCTAACAGCAGTCCCGGAAGTATTGCTTACCTCCCTGTAGCCGTGTTCTTCCCTGGTAACGTGTCAGCAAGAGATACTTGCCTACCTGATGCTGCATTTTAATCTAACAGCAGGTCCGCAATAACTGCTTTCCTACTTGCAGCCATGATCTGACCTAACAGCAGGCTAGGCTGAAACGCTTGCCTTTGCTTGTTCCTGAGTATTAATGCGACCACTAGTCAACAAGTGGTACTTAAGTGGCAGTTGAAATATTCTGATATGACCCCGATTATGATAGAGATACCAACTTGTTCATCTCAAGGAACTGCATCCTGTAGGTCTCCTCTGGCCATGAGTCAGCAAGAGATAGTTACCTCTACCTGGTGCCGTATTTGACTCAACAGAAGACCAGCAAGAAATGCTTACCTACCTGCTGCTGAGTACTGACCCAGCAAGCTCGGGTATGAGTAACCGTTCATAAAACGGGATATAAAACTCCTTCGACCGAACGTCTTTGTTGAGGTCCTTTTATCTCATCACTTTACGACCTTTTGTTTCCTTTTATTTTTTCCTACTGTATTTAGATAATGAATGTCTTCCTCATATTACTGTAACACACTTGGCTATTTTTGTTTTGTTTTCCAATTACTCGTGGATTTGACTTATTGTTTTTTCCTTTACGGTTATTATGAAGAACGTTTTTGCAGTACTCGCATTCCGCTTTGGGCCAGGCATAAGGCGGTAAGGCACAATTGCATGTCCTTTGATTAAGATTCCTGATTAGTCTCAGAAGCCTGCGGGAAAATAAAGACAACAGGAAGTGGGTAAACGAAGCAGATTTCCCACAAACAATAAACCTCCATCATCCATTGAAAGTTTTCTTTTATTAAATGACGCTCTGAGAAAAGCATTTGAAGGCTCCAAGGGAAAAAGGGGCAAAGTCCATATTTTTCTGAAATTGAGTTTGAAACGCAGTTTTATTCAGCTTTTGATGCTGAACACGATGGTGTGTTTGTTTTTGGGGAAAACGTGCTCATTGACATAGTAAAGCCTGAGTGAAGATTACATGTGCCAGGGAAGTAGGGGCCAAGTCCGCAACGGTTCTCGGGAAGATGGAGCCAAGTCCATGACTAGATGGATTTCTTTGCTGCAAAGTTGAGTGAATATTTCATCATTTTTGACTCAACAGATAAAAAAATATGCTTGTCGAACAATAAATCTTATTAAATAAGTAAATCAAAGACCTAACAAAATTGTGCAAGAAAAAGGAGGCTGTAAAATACTTTTTGGAATTGCCGCACAGTGACATGGAGAAAAAAAGAAGGAATTGTTTAAAGACAAAAATTGATAAAAATACATTGAAGAAAACTGTTTCATTTTCACAAAATATAAACATCAAACTTTCATTTTCAAAACCGTTTCCTCTATTTTTGCTATTTCATTGCAATTGAATACTTGGCATTTTTATTCATTGACATAAATTATTAAAACTCATTTTAGTATTCATTTCTGAATCCCAATCTTCATATATTATTCATATATATTCATCTTCCCTGGATTTTAAATGCTGAAAACCTGGGGAAAAAAGAGCCAAGTCCAAAATATGCACTTTATTCCCCAGTAGGTTTGGCGACTGATTATCAAAACGTTTTTTGTACAGAGAAGTAACAGATGATTTTGAAAATGATAGCAATATTAGTTTTTCAGAATAGTTTAAATAGTTATATTCAAACAGTAAGAGATTTATTGCCGGTAAACATGACAATTACAGAAAATTAAACTTTAAAAAGTGTCTCCTGAAAACTTTGTTCAGGTGGACTTGACTCCTTCTTCCCCTGGAGCCTACATTTGATATTTAAGCTTTGTATAAAAAGTTTTGTAATACCTTGGATGGGTTGCACTACGGGATTAGCTCAATCCACTGGAAACAGACACGTGAAATCACTCACCTAATATATAAGTTAGTATATGTATAGGCAACAATTGTTGTGATTTACGTGCTTAAAAGGATTGACTATATAGAGCTATTGTGTCAATAATTTTAATTTATGTGACGTGTTGTTCTATACATTTTGCTTTAACTTAAACAATAATGGACTTTTTGAATTTTACGTCTTCAGCCCTTACTGAAAATCCTTTTCACCATCATGTAGGTTTCGCCACCGTTTTAAGACATTATTTTGTTTAAAGATATATTTGAAATCTCTTGGTTTATTACTGATGGAGAGTAGAGTATACCATGCCCCAGCGGAAACATTACGTCATCAAATCATTGTTACGCATTTTAGCGGACTTACCTTAAGGGAAATCAGCATTGAGGTTGTACTCATGACGCGATTTTCGAAATATTTCCTCAAATGTCCATCTTGAACATCGTTCTCGACATAGAAGATGAAGAAAATGAGGTCCTTTCAAAATTTTATATATTTTCTGTTAACGCTCTAGCGGTCGCAATTTTTGTTTAATGGTTAAACGAATGGTTTGGTCGATATTTAAACGTTTTATGTAAAAATAAAGATCAAGTTCGTTAACTGCTGAAATTGGACCGGGTGATGGAAGGTTTTATAGGGAGGATTTTGAAAATCAAAAATATCTCTATTATTATGCGTCGGATCGAAAAATTGTATGGGATCGATCTAATTGTAAATGATGTATTCTATAAATGTGATTAGCTCAATCCATAATTTATTAATTATCTTGATTATTAACCGAGATATATAGGTACATTATGTAGTTTTCATTCTTCAGTAAAACCCAAATCATACTCATGTCATATTAACCATAATACGCTGTTATATCCTGAAGCACATTATTTGAAGCTTAAATACAAAATTGTGTTCTCATTGAACTTTTACATTGTGAGATAAATGCAAATACGTTGTGTGATAAAGTCATCAATTATGAATTAAATTCTTAACTCGAAAATGCTTATTTGATCTATGCAATAATATATATTTAACTGTTTAGTTCAACACTAATGAACATAGTCTTTATGGCTGAAATCCGACCGGAAATTGGGGGATTTAGAGGCAATTTTTTAAATTAAAAATATCTCCGTTATTATTCGAAGTATCATAAGACTCTACGGAATCAATCTTTTTAACCTATTGATGCTATACGATTATCCTATGATACATGTTTTGTAGTTTAAATATTAAGTGAGTTATTTGGACTTTATTGTTTTCAGCTGTCAGTAAACCCCTGTTTCAACTCATTAGATTGATATAAGAAATATATGGGGAGAAGAGATCAGCAGCATGCTTAGTAGAAAAAAATTTAGCGTCTTTGTTTTGATACCTTTCATTTCTATATTTCTTATTTACGTATTCAGGACAGGATTTATGTCTCAGAGTTATTCAGTATGCATTGGGCCGCTGTATGAATTATGATTTTCCACAAATCCATAACATATTTGATACACGAGCCTGACCCAAGGGGAGAATATAAAGCTCAAGCGATATTATGCTAATTCAATTTACGTAAACACTAGATGTATTCCGATCATATGATCGTAGCTTAGCACGTTTCGTGTCGACAAGCCTTCTGATTCAGAATCCAGTGGGAAATGCTGGCCGTCACGCGGACAGCCATAAATATGGTGGGGATAAAAATGCACCCGGCATGCACGCTGTTATATAGACTATAGCATTCGCTTTCTCTTTTAGCAAAACTCAGAGAAATGCATGAATAACACTGCTATTAGGTAAACCACACATCTGGGCAACCATATATGCTACAGTAATGCACACGCATTATTTTCTAAAAAAATTTATTTCCTCAGTTGAGAATACAAACAAGAAATATTTTTCCATTACCAGTTAAAGCATAAAATCTTTACACTGATATAATATAGGGTTATTAATGTCGAAGAAGCCTTGATCAGGTGACATATTGATAATATGTAATCTATTATTTAATATCACCTGATATTAAGTGATCTTGGTTGCTAGGCTCTTCAGATACTTATTGTTTGTTTATTATTATTTTCGTCCACTTCATGTTACTAAGGCTAATCGGGAAAGATTATTTACAGGTTACCACCCTTTTTTAGCCAAGGTGGGCTCAAGGAGTTTATTTAATGAGTCCGTCACTAACTAAATTTCTACTGCCCAGGGCGGGAATCGAACCCGCCTCTCTAAGTCTACCACACGAGATTAAGACCAATGCCTTAAATGGCACGGCCAACCTGAGCTTCAGGTACTTGTTCTCATGATCCAATATGGTTAACCAGTCTTGCAAATTTTAATTAAAATTTAAATAATACTTTACTCTTTACTCCACTCTGCTATAGTCGACCAAACGAAGAGCTTCCATTCAAACGTAAACTTGCAACTACAAAGCACATTAAGAAAATCAGCAAGGAAACAAAATACAATGTTAATAAAATAAACTTTTCTGCCTGTGATAAATAGTAGCAAACCATAACAAAAAACTTGAAACGTCATTGTAGAAATGTGCATAATTCAGAAAATAGAACCATTCTTTGACTTTTAAATTTAACTTTGACGATGTAGAAATTTTATATAGTCCCAAAAACGTAACCAGGCGGAGGATAAAAGAAAATATCCACATTGTTAAAAAAAAAACAATAGGTTGTAAACACGAAAACTGAGGTAAGAAATCTAACAGGCATATTTATCGAATATTTACATATACAGAAACTCGATTTAGATGTAGATGTTCCTTAGCTTCTTCTAGAATCGAATTTTCAAAATTCAATCCTTTTATGCAATCGATTTTTACACTTTTCATCATTTTAATGTGTCGATGTTATCAGCTGATTGGTGCTGAAAGTCTCCATTTTTGCCAGTCTTGACGTGACTGCCTTGTTGGTAAGGTCGAATCTTTTTATAATAAGTGGAAAAAAGTCGTGTACACCTCCATAGAGGACGATGCTTTATGAGTTTTTCATCTATGGACCTTCTGCCATTTCACCCTCAACTATTTTTTTAAAACTGTGAAACATACAAATAAATTCAGTTTTCAATGGTCCTCGAACTTTACGTTATTGTTAAACTTCTCGGTGAAAGTGTATTTTAGTCCCCCCCCTTGGCGGCCATTTTGTTTTTCTAACCATCTTTTTTAACACTTTAATACTTCCAAAATAGGCCATCGGTGGTTAACACCGAGGGTGGGTTTTTTTGTTCTAACTTTGTATTTTTTAACACTTTAAAATTTCCAAAACACGCCATCGGTGGTTTTTAGCGAGGGCGGGGATTATAACGAAACAAGATGGCGGCCGTCGGGGGGACTAAACTGCACTTTAGCCAACTTCTCTATTATTGTTAAACACATTGGATTTATATCACCTCATTCACCGGAGGAAAAAAAAAAATTAAGTATCAGATTATTAAGGTGTATTATTAGAATTAAAATAAATAAAATAAGGGTGCATGTTATGTTCAACAGGAAATCTCAGGATTGTAATCAATGTTGAATGCAAATGGCATTAGGAGTAAGTAATGTGATTATGATTAATTAGTAATTCACGTCACACTTGGAGGAAGTCACTGCATAGTAATCAGTGACGACTATCCATCACATTCTGCATTAGGCACACCTTGCAGTAAATGCTGACTGCATATCGCACAGTGAGTAAGCAGAGGTTTTTATTTTAGTGATGATTGTACATAAATTTAGGGGTAAGTTATATTCTTGCAATTCACTATGTCTCTATATCATATTGTAAAGCAAAGGATTGCATATTACATACGGAAGAGGTTCGTAATTAAGTTATTATCATTTAGAGAGTAAATAAAGACTTGTAAATTACATAAGTCACAGACGACTAGTTAATCATAACATGTCACAAGAGGAATAAGTCACAGTTTGCTTTTCGGTAATTGCTCCTTATTTTTTAAGGAGTAAGCGCAGTGTTGCAATTAATGGTGACTGTAAATTGCATTACGAAAGTCACAGGCTTGCATTTAATGATTATATATAACTTATGGAAAAAGTCACAGGATTACAATCAAGTCATTAGTGTTTGTCTTTTAGGAAGTAAGCAAAGAGTTCCAATTAATGGTGTCTGTAAATTAAATTAGCAGTAAGTCACAGACTCCTAATTAATCATAACATGTCACATGCGGAATAAGTCACAATTAATTAATTACTCCTTCTTATTTAAGGAGTAAACGCAATGTTGCAATTAATGATGGTTGCATCTTACATTACCAAAGTCACGGGCTTGCATTTAATGATTTTATGTAACTTACGGGAAAAGTTATAGGGTTATATATATATATATATATATATATATATATATATATATATATATATATAATTTTGAACGGACCTCATTTTCGTCATCTCCTGGGTAGGATCGATGGACATCTGAAGAAATTTTTCGAAACTCGCGTCATGAGTACGACCTCAATAGCTGATTTCCCTTAGGGAAAATCTGCCAAAAAGATTGATTCTGTAGAGTCTTATGATACTTCTTATAATAATGGTGATATTTTTAATTTTGATTATTTTTAAAAATTGCCTCTAAATCCTCTAATTCTCGGTCGGATTTCAGTCATAAAGACTATTTTCATTAGTGTTGAATTAAACGGTTAAATATATATTATTGTATAGATCAAATAAGCATTTTCGAGTTAAGTTAATTCATAATTGATGACTTCATCACACAACGTATTTGCATTTATCTCACAATGTAAAAGTTCAATGAGAAAACAATTTTGTATTTAAGCTTCAAATAATGTGCTTCAGGATATAACAGCTTATTATGGTTAATATGACATGAGTATGATTTGGGTTTTACTGAAGAGTGAAAACTACAAAATGTACCTATATATCTCGGTTAATAATCAAGATAGCGAGTAAACGTATATAATCTCGTCTATAGAATACATCATTTGTAATTAGATCGATCCCATACAATTTTTCGATCCAACGCATAATAATAATAGGAGATATTTTTGATTTTTAAAATCCTCCCTCTAAAACCTTCCATCACCCGGTTCAATTTCAGCCGTTAACGAACTTGGCCTTTATTTTTATATAAAACGTTTAAATATCGAATTTGGTAACCACTAAACAAAAATTGTGACCGTTCTAGCGTTAATCGACAAATATATACAATTTTGAAAGGACCTCTTTTTCCTTATCTTCTATGTAGGATAGATGGACATTTGAGGAAATATTTCGAAAATCGCGTCATGAGTACAACCTCAATGCTGATTTCCCTTAAGGTAAGTCCGCTAAAATGCGTAACATTGATTTGATGACGTAATGTTTCCGCTGGGGCATGGTATACTCTACTCTCCATCAGTAATAAACCAAGAGATTTCGAATATATCTTTAAACAAAATGGCTTAAAACGGCGGCGAAACCTACATGAATGATAGGGGGAAAGGATTTTCAGTAAAGACTGAAGACGTAAAATTCAAAAAGTCCATTATTGTTTAAGTTAAAACAAAATTTATAGAACAACAGTTTACATTATTCGTCACATAAATTAAAATTATTGACACAATAGCTCTATATAGTCAATCCTTTTAAGCACGTAAATCACAACAATTGTTGTCTATACATTACTAACTTATATATTAGGTGAGTGATTTAACGTGTCTGTTTCCAGTGGATTGAGCTAATCCCGTAGTGCAACCCATCCAAGGTATTACAAAACTTTTTATACAAAGCTTAAATATCAAATGTAGGCTCCAGGGGAAGGAGTCAAGTCCACCTGAACAAAGTTTTCAGGAGACACTTTTTAAAGTTTAATTTTCTGTAATTGTCATGTTTACCAGTAATAAATCTCTTACTGTTTGAATATAACTATTTAAACTATTCTGAAACACTAATATTGCTGTCATTTTCAAAATCATCTGTTACTTCTCTGTACATAAAACGTTTTGATAATCAGTCACCAAATCTACTGGGGAAGAAAGTGCATATTTTGGACATGGCTCTTTTTTCCTCTGGTTTTCAGCATTTAAAATCCAGGGAAGATGAATATGTATGAATAATATATGAAGATTGGGATTCAGAAATGAATACTAAAATGAGTTTTAATAATTTATGTCAATGAATAAAAATGCCCAGTATTCAATTGCAATGAAATAGCAAAAATAGAGGAAAAGGTTTTGAAAATGAAAGTTTGATGTTTAAATTTTGTGAAAATGAATCAGTTTTCTTCAATGTCTTTTTATCAATTTTTGTCTTTAAACAATTCCTTCTTTTTTTCTCCATGTCACTGTGCGGCAATTCCAAAAAGTATTTTACAGCCTCCTTTTTCTTGCACAATTTTGTTAGGGGTTTGATTTACTTATTTAATAAGATTTATTGTTCGACAAGCATATTTTTATATCTGTTGAGTCAAAAATGATGAAATATTCACTCAACTTTGCAGCAACGAAATCCATCGTCATGGACTTGGCTCCATCTTCCCGAGTACCGTGTGGACTTGGCCCCTACTTCCCTGGCACATGTAATCTTCACTCATGCTTTTCTATGTCAATGAGCACGTTTTTCCCCAAAACAAACACACCATCGTGTTCAGCATCAAAAGCTGAATAAAACTGCGTTTCAAACTCAATTTCAGAAAAATATGGACTTTGCCCCTTTTTCCTCTGGAGCCTTCAAATGTTTTTCTCAGAGCGTCATTTAATAAAAGAAAACTTTCAATGGATGATGGAGGTTTATTGTTTGTGGGAAATCTGCTTCGTTTACACACTTCCTGTTGTATTTTCCTGGGCGCTTCTGAGACTAATCAGGAATCTTAATCAAAGGACATGCAATTGTGCCTTACCGCCTTATGCCTGGCCCAAAGCGGAATGCGAGTACTGCAAAAACGTTCTTCATAATAACCGTAAAGGAAAAAACAATAAGTCAAATCCACGAGTAATTGGAAAACAAAACAAAAATAGCCAAGTGTGTTACAGTAATATGAGGAAGACATTCATTATCTAAATACAGTAGGAAAAAATAAAAGGAAACAAAAGGTCGTAAAGTGATGAGATAAAAGGACCTCAACAAAGACGTTCGGTCGAAGGAGTTTTATATCCCGTTTTATGAACGGTTACTCATACCCCAGCTTGCTGGGTCAGTACTCAGCAGCAGGTAGGTAAGCATTTCTTGCTGGTCTTCTGTTGAGTCAAAATACGGCACCAGGTAGAGGTAGCTATCTCTTGCTGACTCATGGCCAGAGGAGACCTACAGGATGCAGTTCCTTGAGATGAACAAGTTGGTATCTCTATCATAATCGGGGTCATGTCAGAATATTTCAACTGCCACTTAAGTACCACTTGTTGACTAGTGGTCGGATTAGTACTCAGCAACAGGTACAACAATCAAGTCGTTACTGTTTGTCATTTAGGAAGTAACCAAAGATTTCCAATTAAAGGTGACTGTAAATTACATTTGGAGTAAGTCATAGACTTACAGTTAATCATAATATGTCTGAAGGGGAATAAGTCACATTTGTTTTAGATTAAGTAATTTCTCATTGTTATTTAAGGAGTAAACGCAGTGTTGCAATTAATGATGATTGCAAATTACATTACCAAAGTCACAGGTTTGCATTTAGTGATTATATATAACTTATGGAAAAAGTCACAGGATTACAACCAAGTCGCTACCGTTTGTCATTTAGGAAGTAAGCAAAAGATTCCAATTAATGATGACTGTAAATTGCATTACCAAAGTTACAGACTGCAATTGCATATAACATACGGAATAAGTCACAAGATTACAATTAAGTCATTACTGCGTGTCATTTGGGTAGCGAACACAGAATTGCAATTAATGATGGCTGTTAATTGCAATTTCAGTAAGTTACAATCTTGTAATTAATGACCAGATATTTTATAAGAAATGTGCCGTACGCATTTAACTAATTCATTTCCCAAACAGAGGAAGAACAGTGCTACCATTACCGTTAATACTGTAAAATACTGTTGACTGTAAATTACGTTTGGAATAAGATACTGGCTTTCATGTTACATGCGGACTAACTCACAGGTTTTCTATTAATTAATTAATGCATATTATTTAAAGAGTAAGCACAGTCTTGGAGTTAATGGTGACAGTAAATTACGTTTGGAGCAAATTACAAGTTTGCGATTAATGATATTGTGCCATATACGGAATATGTTACAAACTTGTATTTTATTAATTATTGTGTGTCATTTATGGAGTAAGCTTAGGGTTGTAATTAGTTATGACTGTAAATTACAATCCTCGTAAGTCAAAATTTTGCAATTAATGATCAGTTATTAGATAAAGGATACGTCATAATCATATAATTAATGCATATCATAAACAGAGTTAGGCCGTAGTTGCAGTAATAATAAATGTAAATTACTTCTGTAATAAGTCAGATTATCGCATACAGTATGCCACAGGTTTGTAATTAAGAAGTTTCTTTAAGTATGCCTTTGTAAATAATAAAATAATGTAAACTATATTCGGTATGTCACGGTTTTGTAATTATAGAATTTGTGCATATCACATTAAGGAAGGCATTTTAATTAATGGTCACTGTAAACTACATTCGAATTGTTACAGGATTGTAATTAATCAAGTTCTGCATATCATATAGAGATTAAGTATGGTAATGTAATTAATAATCACTGTAAACTAGAGTTCGAAATGTTACAGGATTTTAATTAACCATGTTCTGCATACCATGTAGGGATTAAGCAAGGTATTGTAATTAATGAACACTTTAAACTTGATTCCGAATGTCACAGGATTGTAATTAAGCACGTCCTGCATAGCATACAGGGATTAAGAAAGGTATTGTAATTAATGAACACTTTAAACTTGATTCCGAATGTCACAGGATTGTAATTAAGCACGACCTCCATAGCATACAGGGATTAAGAAAGGTATTGTAATTAATGAACACTTTAAACTTGATTCTGAATGTCACAGGATTGCAATTAAGCATGTCGTTCATAGCATACAGGGATTAAGAAAGGTATTGTAATTAATGAACACTTTAAACTTGATTCCGAATGTCACAGGATTGTAATTAGGCACGTCATGCTTAGCATACAGGGATTAAGCAAGGTATTGTAATTAATGAACACTTTAAACTTGATTCCGAATGTCACAGGATTGTAATTAGGCACGTCATGCTTAGCATACAGGGATTAAGAAAGGTATTGTAATTAATGAACACTTTATACTTGATTCCGAATGTCACAGGATTGTAATTAAGAAATTACTCCATATCACATAGGCATTAAGCACAGAGTTACCAATTAACGATGACTGTAAATTACTGAGTAAGTCATAGGCTTACAATTAATTCTGTGTTCCATAATTGGCGTAGGTTAAAATATCGACTCATAATTTAAAACGTATGTAGTAATTTTACTTGTACGCGTGGACACTACATTTTACTTTACACAATCATAGACTTCTGACATTAAAAAATAGCTAAGCAACTACATCATTTCAAAGGCAAAGAATTTATTGCTAATAAAAATTTAGTAAACCTAACAGCCATTAATTTAGATTTTTTTTTTGTATTTTTATCATTTTGAAAAACTCCCAAGGAGAAAAGGATGCTGGGAGTTGTCGCCAAGGTTGTTGTAGAAACGGTGATTTACATTCGCCATATTGAAACGGTTATAAAAGTCTTTTTTTATTCCTATCAAGCATTTTATTGCCATTTTGACCGACTTTATCCAGCGTGTAGACACAATAAAATGTAGCAACAGCACAGCAACTACCTCCAGACTTCGGTTATGGCAAGCGAAACCCGCTCCTTTTTAACTGGAATATCCTTCATGAACGATGAAGCCAATTATATTTGCATATGTGTATGTCCTTTTAGGCATTTTTATGATATGCAATCAACCCCATGTTGTTTGAATTAGCATTAAAATCAACTCATTAAACAACATTGTTCTGAGATAAACGTGAAGGCAAATGATAAATATTACACTGAAAACGTAAAACAAACATTTTGATTATCAACGTCTCTTTAGAGACTTATATTACAATGTAAAAAGTTTTCTAAAAGTACGAAACTAATACAAATTTATTATCAGCCGTTACTAATTGTTGAAATATAGCCTAATTAAAATTTACCCACCATAAAAAAATTATGGTTGAATGTCTTCTTTGATGTTGATGAATAAGTGAGGGTTCAGTCTACATCGATCTGTAATTTGATACCATCACAAAAAAAAACATGGACAGCTGTTGATGAAAGACATTAAAAACAAATGATACAACTGTATATTGTTTAGGCATTTTTAATGAAATAATAAAAAAGTCCATCACGCAGGCGTTGCGTAAACTAAGCGGATGTCCCAGGTGAAGTTATACAATAGAAAAATCTCCATACGAGAGCCGAAGAGTTACGGAAACGGCCGAACTCGCTTTTGCCGGAAACCCACGACTAGAACCGAAGTTAGCCGATCTCATCTCGTTCCTTACGTGCACACACTTAATAAAAATACAAATATCTTGGTTAATATTCAAGATAGAAAATAAATGTATATAAGAATATTAATAGTAAATGTAATTTGCAATAAGATTGGTTCTATAAAATATTTTGATACGACGTATAGTAACGTAGATATTTCGAATTTTCGAAAATCCCCCTCTAACCCCCCCCCCTCTTACTGGTCCAATTTCAGTTTATAACGAACTTGATCTGTCTTTTTGCATAAAACGTTTAAATGTCGAGTTTGGTAACGATACAAAACTACAATTACGACCGCTACAGCGTTAACAGACAAATATAAATATATATATATATATATATATATAATTTTGAACGGACCTCATTTTCGACATCTCCTAGGTAGGATCGATGGACATTTGAAGAAATTTTTCGAAAATCGCGTCATGAGTACGACCTCAATAGCTGATTTCCCTTAAAGGAAATCTGCTAAAATGAGTAAAATTATTTGGGAGTTTATTAATTTAACGGGTGCGAAATTTAATTTTAGCTAAACAATATTAGAAATTTATTACAAATTAAAGAGCATAAAAGTACGTAAATAGCAGAAAATTGCATTGGAGAATATGAAACATAATATTTAAAAGTTACTATTCATTTTTTAATTAAATGCATAACATTTAGCGAAGCTAAGCATATACAGTTCATACACGTTCGCCAATTAATTGGTGTTCACGTTAAAGGTCACTGTGAAAACTCCTTTCACAAGCGTTGGTCGGAATTCTCTTAGGAGTCGTGGGTTCGATTCCTACGTAGCTGAATGGAATTTATTTAGTGATAGATTCAATAACAGTTATCTTTAGTAGCATCCTGGCTAGAAACGAGTGGTAATCTGTAAATGCTTTGATTATCCTTAGAGGCTTATAGTGAAGTTATAATAAAATAGGTTCACCAAGGAGGAGTTGCATTCATCAGGGTTGACGTCATCTGAACATTCTAATCCATAATAATAATAATTCATATTTATCCTATACAGACAAAACCTAAGCTCGATATAATAACTAGTACTATAAAATATCAAGCAAAATTCAGTTTTCAATGAAGGCTGAAAACGGAAAAAAAATATATATGCACTTATTAATGTCATGACATCGTTAATTTCATAATTAAAAATGTGTATAATACAATAATTTTAGTATACTACATATTTGGTACTTACATTATCAAGTTGGATTTTGTAAAATAATAACCCGGATAGATCCGACGAGTAACATTGGGTACTTTGGAGAATATACATTTTACTTTAACTCACACACACACACACACACACACACACACACATATATATATATATATATATATATATATATATATATATATATATATATGATTCATGGGCATTTGAAGATATTTTATCAAACATTGCGTCATATTTATTCAATTAACACAAAGATGTAAACTATAAACAATTAATTGGACACACATGAATTAATTATTCTGCTTTAATTACTTCACAACTAATAACTTAGAGGGGTGTCGTTTTATTCGTGCGTGCTATAATACGGCGAAGGGTAGAGGTGGTTAGGCAGACGTGCTAGGGGCTTATGAAGCTCTTAAATATTAAACCGATAATCAATCATTTTCATTTATAAGGTTATTATTACTATTTCTAATCTACATTTTCCGAATTATTCTATTTTATTTTTATAATTTGGTGTGCTATTTTTCCTTTAAAGTAGTTTCATTCCTCTATCCTGAGCTACTATCGAGAAACTGCATAAGCTGTTGTTAAGTAGAATTCCCATAGACTTTCTAATTGGAAATGCAATAAGGAGTTTTTTATACAATTGCCGCATTTACTTTAGGTTGG
This sequence comes from Riptortus pedestris, assembly GCA_019009955.1. Lineage (NCBI taxonomy): Eukaryota > Metazoa > Arthropoda > Insecta > Hemiptera > Alydidae > Riptortus > Riptortus pedestris. The sequence continues at coordinate 139,389,840 of CM032230.1, forward strand.
TGAGTTAATCTCCTGACTATAGAGGTTCCTCGTGGCCCCACTGTGACAGATTTTTAAAATTCAGTAGTTTAAGAAGTTTGTATAGTGTAAATTTTAATCAGATAAGTTTAAAGATTTTTAGTCTTTAAAGAATATTCTTATTTCGATGATGTACTGCTATGCCCAAGAAGTTTCACCCTATTTTTTTTCATGCCCTTGAGAAGACTTTTATTTGCACGTACCTGATTTAGATTTCTACATTTTTTAGTCCAACGTTTCTTGGAGAATGGGTGCCTCGTTCCCATTGATTCCAAACTATTATATTACTTTTTGTAAAGACTCTAGCTTTCGCTCCCTTAGAGCGAACGCTACCTTTCCTATATACGAAAGGTATATAGGATGGATTGCAATGTGGATTTGGCACTGAACCACAAGAACAAGTCGGACTAAAAAAAATATCAGTTGTGGATGTTTTAAACGAGGTAAGTGAAAATAAAAGTCTTGTCAAGGCCAGGGAGAAAAAAAGGAGGGTGAAACTTCTAGGACTTGCAAAACGATTTCATCACAAATATATTTCAAGGAAAAGTTACTAGGCTTAGGGAAAAAGGAGGGATTCCGGCAGATTTCATATGAAAAGAGCTGCGTCAGCAGAGCTCAATGGTTGAAACCGTAAGTCAAAGACTTTACATCTGACGTTGATAGCTGTTAAGATTTTAATGACCAGATGTTTTTTTATTTATTTATGAGCTTTACCAATCTCGGTATTGAAACTCTTCACGTATTAGTTATTCAGAACAAAAAGATCAGATGGATTGACGCTTCAGGGAAGGGGAAACGTATGAAATCATATGTTTTATTATTCGTCGGATCACGTTAATAAAATAATTTCCTGCAACTGTTGTTCTATTCCCATAATCAGCTGATGTCCAGCAAAATTTTATGTTTTTTAATGAATTTATTACTGCACGTAGGTAACATTACCTGCATTAAGAAGTAGTGACCTATATCGCGGAAGGTCAACCAAAATGATGAACGTAAAATGATTATTATAATCATATTCATATCTGAACTAGTTTTGCGTCCATGTGACGCCTCATGAGGAGAATATAGAACACAAGGGGTTCTTACAGCAACGACTACAATGTAGCATAGGTCCTCTTGCGTTGCGTATTAGTAAGGCATCTTCTGATTGGCACAGCTACTGGAAGGACTTATGAAGCTTTTGGAGTTTTTCTTGAGGCTAACTTTTAGTGTTCTATTTTCACCTGGTGTGCGGGCAAAAGTAGTGGGAGAAACAAAAGTGATTTTAATAACCATTTGATGCTTTTCTTTTTGGCTGAGCTTCCGTCATCGATTGGTTGAGTAATCGGCATAGTTAGCACAACCTCTGGAAGGTGGATTTTTGTGTACTGTTTCTGAGATGTCGGAGTCGGTTGATGCTGGTTTTGAAGCTCTTTCCTGCGCCATTTTTTCTCATTTGTGCACACCATCTTCTACCAGAGATCTTGCGCTCATACGCCATAGTTGCGCTTGAGGGGTAGCTATAAGTCCTTCTGCTGCCCACGTCTTTATGCAATCATTAGCCAGAGCGGAGGTGCTTATCTGAGCGCACTGCCTCTATCCCCGGCCTAGCCTCGGGCAAGGTGCATACTAACAATTATTCCCTGCTCTCGGGCGCCACAAAAAGTAGAGGCTATGATGAATGTCCGTTGCCGACTTGGGGATCGCCTCCTCCTTTTTTCCTCTCCTCCTCCACCCGGGTTCCTCCCCTCCCCTCCCGAACCCTGCCCCCACTCCACCGACCCCTACCTACTCGCGTTCCGGCGACGGATTTGATTTCAAAATTACTGTTTCATAAAAAGTCCCGGAGAAGCCGTGTACTTGTGGCGTCCCGTTCTCTATTTCGGCCGTCTCCCCTCGCCCCCTCTCTCTCCCTCTCTCCCAAGCCTCTGTCTTTCTCTAGACAAGGAAAATATGGCTGGTCTCTGATAATATTTTATATATGTAAATAAGATGGCCCTCGCCCTGGCCGAATAGTGGATCCTAAACATAAAATTAATTGCTCATTTATTTTCGAAGCCACGGGTATAAATATCTTGGAATTCTTGGGCCAGGAGAGCTGTTGTGTGTAGTTTATCGAAGCTCGGGGCGATATTGCCTGCCTTTTTACATGTTAAAAACTAACCAACAATAAAAACGTTGTTTACGTAAATATCTAATATATAATTTTAAACGATCTTCGAGAATAAATATCAGTGGTAGCAAAAGGCCATTTTCATTCTCCACTCCGACCAAAGACCCTTGAACTAATATCTTCTACTGTAAAATCTCTAGGTGATATATTTATTTATTTATGTTAGCCTTACTGAAAATAGTTAATTTCTCTTCTCACATCTTGCCACACTCAAAAACATGTCAACATTCAGTTTTATATTTTAAATGCTTGCCATAAACATTTAGATTAGATTGGTTTTTCTCCAACTTCAATTTCCATTTCCAATGTGGGATCCTCCCACGTATTCATTTATACTCGCTGAGATTATCTTGTTTCTTGTATCTGCTAACATTTATTATTACGAAATCAATATTGGAAACATTTATTTGGGCTTCAGGTCTCTTGAAAATGAGCATTATTGCTGAGAGTTAAACTTTGTTGATGACTATACATGACTCACAAAAGAAAGAAAGTGTTTAAATACTTTTTATCCTAAAATCAACCAAGTTCATTCCTGGATGAGGAGTTTAGACTATCTTTGCTTATCAAAACTAGCGTACCCTTCGAAATTGCAAACAATTATTTTTAGCTATGGTTCATAATACGCCAGGTTTGATCTGTCCTAAGTGTCCAAGCTACCTACCAGTTGCGTCTTGGCCCTTTACCAAGGAAAAGTTAAATCAAAATTTCCCCGTCTTATAGAACCCGTACATACTTGCACAGGGCTAAATGTTCTGAGAAACTCTTTTTTTTTTTTAAATTTGAAAAATTCCTGAATCAGCCAAAAGATTAATACAACCTTCATAGTTGATTTATATCAAGGGAAATCTGCAAACAAGCTGCCAACAAAACATAGGTACGACTACAAAAAGAGAATTATACTTTACAAATTTTTATTAATGGAGCTCCGTTCAGGAAGACAACCTTGAAAAAAGGGGGAATATCAGAGAGACCTGTGGTCATGTATGTATGTATATATATATATATATATATATATATATCTATATATATATAAAATTGTAACCTCTGTCTGTACATTGATTTTTTTCGCGAAATTTCACGATAACTTTTCGTTTCACATGTCATAGACACCATAACTGCATTTTGTTTCTTTGGTGTCTGTTTGTTTGTTTGTTTGTTTATTTGTTTGTTTGTTTATTTGTTTGTTTGTTTGTTTGTTACCTTTTCACGCATAAACGGCTGAACCGAATTTTATGAAACTTGGTATGTATATTACTACTAGCCCAACTTAGACTTTAGGCTATATTAATATTCTCTAAGACAAACAGGAGTGGGGGTTATAAGGGAGGCCTGAAATTAAAAATAGCGATATTTCGTTTCCTATTGGTTTTTCGGCAAATATGAATATAACAAAAGTTGTTTATTTTGTAATTTAGAGTAACTTTTGTTATATACACTTTTTTCGTAAAGCGAATTATAAACGAGATATGTGCTAAAACCTATAGCGGAAGTGGACAATTTTATTTGGGACCAAAAAGCCAATCGAAATAAATAAAACTCGGTATATGTATTAGCACTTACGCTTTCATTATAACAAGCCATACCAACATTTCTAGGGACGGGCAGGAGTGGGGGTTGTAAGAGAGGCCTTAGGCTATATTAATATTCTCTAAGACGAACAGGAGTGGGGGTTATAAGGGAGGCCTGAAATTGATAATAGTGATATTTCGTTTCCTATTGCATTTACGGCAAATATGCACATAACAAAAGTTGTTTTTTTTGTAATTTAGAGTAACTTTTGTTATATGCACTTTTGCCATATACGGAAGTATAAATGAGTTATACGCTAAAAGCTATAGCGGGAGTCCACAATTTTATTTGGGACAAAAGACTCAACCGAACTAAACCAAACTCGGTATGTGAATTAGCACTAACGCCTTCCTTATAATAAGCCATACTAACATTTCTAGGGACGTGCAGGAGTGGGGGTTATAAGGAAGGCCTGAAATTAATAATAGTGATATTTCGTTTCCTATTGCATTTTCGGTAAATATGCACATAACAAAAGTTGTTTATTTTGTTATTTAGAGAAACTTTTGTTATATGCACTTTTGCCGTATACGGAAGAATAAATGAGTTATACGCTAAAAACTATAGCGGGAGACCACAATTTTATTTGGCACCAAAGACTCAACAGGATTAAACCAAACTCGGTATCTGAATTAGTACTAACGCCTTCATTATAATAAGCTATACTAACATTTCTTGGGACGGGCAGGAGTGGGGGTTATAAGGAAGGCCTGAAATTAATAATAGTGATATTTCGTTTCCTATTGCATTTTCGGTAAATATGCACATAACAAAAGTTGTTTATTTTGTTATTTAGAGAAACTTTTTTTTATATACACTATCATCGTATACCGAAGTATAAAGGCGTTATATGCTGAAAATTATAGCGGGAGACAACAATTTTATTTGGCACAAAAGACTCAACCGAACTACTCAGTTGTGCGTGTGTGTGTGTGTGTGTGTGTGTGTGTGTGTGTGTGTGTGTGTGAGGTTCATGAAAGCGTGCGTTGCTTCCTACATTTCAGAATGTTTTTTATTATTTTCGGGCAACGCGTGCCCTCAATTGGCTGCTACTGTGGACATTTATTTTGGTCACTTAACTGAGTTTTTGCTACTGACGCTAATCGAGACAGGGACCCTTTTCTAGCCATGGTCAGAAAGTGCATTTTATTTAGCAAGTCCAACACTTTAGTAATAGGGAATGAAACTTAAGTCTCAAAGTATTTCAAGTACATCAAGAGAAGTTCATTTAGAGTTAAAATGGGCCCTACATTCATTTTTATTTGATGTAGTTTTACAGAGCTTTCCGCATAAATATATCACTATTCGATCACTATTGACTCATCACATTTTAGCATTCATGGTAATATTTTTAAACTTCAGTTCTCAAAGTGAATATATGCATTGTAGAAAAGTACCTATTTAAAATAAATGATGTGTCTGAATTTGGTAACGACGTGGTTCCTTAATTTTTATTAATCCTACCCTTTCATTAAGAAATAATATAATTATGAGGACTATTATACTTGAGTAAACATTTTCAGAATGTATCAAATTTGTTTGGACAATCAGTGAGGTTTTTTAATTAAATTTTTGGGGATAATGATTTTATTTAGTGAATTTTCAATAAATGATTTTTTATTGCCGAAACTGGAGTGGAACCCATGATTCTAGGTTTTCTAAGTTTATTAAGACCAACGCCTTAACTAACATGTCTAACCTGAACTATAGTAATTTTATTCATTTATATTTTATGAGAATTAGGCTGATTTACTGAAGAAGTTGAGTTCTAAGGCATTGCACAGAAGAATATAATACTCTGGAAATAATTAAAATGAATGCTTCTCTATTTTTTTTGGTTCGTAGTCATCATTTCGATCCTAAAAGAGGATCACTTTGAAACTACGAGAGGCAATTTCGTTTGTTCCATTTTTCATTCATAAAATAATACAACAGCTTCTTGATAATAATTAAAATATTCTTCTGGTGGAACACAAGAGCCTGCGCTGTTAATGTCTTGGAGTGGGCGAACGGAGTTATAGGTCTCCGTACAAAAAATGAGAATGAAAAAAAAAAAACCGAGGAAGAAGCAAACATTTTAAAAGAAAAAGAAAAAGCACACTTATTTACGTCAATTTTATCTTCCTTATAAGCAGCACAACATTTTAAGATAAAAAAAGATGTCTCAAAAGGGAAAGAAAAATAATGTTTATACAGTAAAAAGAGGCAGTTAAAAGACGATGGAGTGTATAATATTCGAAATGTTTCTGCGAAGATATTTGTAGATTCGAAATAAAAGTAGAATGATGTCCACAGGGAGCCCCATCACGAGCTCCAGAACCTGTTCAAACAGAACTCCATTTATTAGGACTCTGTTTCGGCAAAGTCGTTTCTGGAGGAGCCAGGCTTGATGTCATTTCTGTTCGAGAGATTTTACACACCGAAATATGATACTTACCTCGTTTTTCTTTTCTTTTCTTTTTTTTAATGTAATGTTTGAATTGAAAACTAATTTCAAAATTAAAGACAAAAGTGGCAATGATGTGGGTTCCAGGACATGAAAACATTGGACGTACAAACGACGTGGTCAAACTAGCCAAACTTCAGAGACAATCATCCGACTTTGACTTACTGACCCTGCCAGACTTACACTTACAAATACAAATACCGACAACATCATAAAATCATCTGCGTGAAATAAAGACTTGTCATCCAGCAGACGTGACGAAGTTGTAGTAACGAGACTTGGGATAGGACACTCACATTTAACGGTCTCATACCCGGCAAGAACAGAAAGACCTCTCTGCAGAACATGTCATGAACCATTAACCATTAAACACATACTGACTAACTGCAGGAACATTGAACACTTCGAAACTCCACATAATACGTGTGAACTTCTGATAGACATGAGCCCACATATCGACAATATACAAAATCATCTTAAAAAAATGATTTTTTTTCACAAAATTTAACTTCTCTTTTTTTTTTATTTTGACTTAATAAAAAATCTAATATAATTTTGAAAAATTTTAAATAGTATAAATGTACTAATACATAGGAATAACATATTTTTTTTATCAAAACCATTTTAACTTGTTGTCTTTACTGCTAGTCTAATATTTTGAATTTTTGAATTCCCTCTACACCCCCCCCCACTGTTCCAGACAATAAAAAATGATTTCTTTTGTGATGACTAGAACGGCTAAATATCGAGTATGGTGTAATTCAAATAAACATTTGGCATTTAAACTTTGAATAAAGTGGTTCATGATATAACAGCTTATTGTTAATAAGACATGAGAAGGAGTGGGGATTTAACTAAAAACTGAAAACTAAAAAAATCCCAATATCTGGAATAATAGTTATATTAGAGAAAATATGTATATAACAACATTTTTAGGCTATTGAATCTTTATTAAGATTGGTTATACATAATTTTTCTATCCGAAGAATAATAAAGGAGATACTTTGAATTTTCAATATTCCCTCTGCCCGATATCAGCCGTTAACGAATTTGAACTTTAATTTTCCCCGTAACGATCATATATCGAGTTTGGTAAAGATAAATCAAGAATTGCAACCGATAGATAGATATACATAATTTTGAGTGAACCTCATTTATGGCTACCTAATATGATCATTACTGTTGAATGATACGGTAAAATATCGAGTAGAGTATAGAAAAAAAAAATAAACATTTTCAAGTGAAGAAATAAAATATTAATTGATTGCATCAAAAGTTGCATTTATCTCAGCAAGTAAAGATCTGTTGAAAACATTTTCGGTTTTTAAGCTCGGTATAAAACGTTTTATGTTAAAGTCTTTTCATTGTTCGTTGGCTTGAGGGTTTACTGAGAAAAAGTGTATAGAACATCATATACACATAGAATTAAAATTACTGATATTAAAAATTTTAACGGACCTCATTTTCGTCATCTAAGTAGTATTGATGGATATTGAAGAACATTGTACGAAAATGGTATCTAAGTGCAAATTCTATTTCTAAAAGTCATGTATGTCAAGAGGCAAAATAGTGAAAGCAAGAGTAGGGTTTTAGAAAAGGGGTGAAATGCTAAATCGTGACTATCTCTGTTGTTATGAAAGTATTGAATACCCCTAAATGGCTATCTTTTTATAGATATTAACTATCTTGATCCTTATGCCAACCGTAAACCTTTTCGAAAAACGAAGCCACCTTTACCAAACTCGATGTAGTAATTCACCGAACAAATGTGGCCGCCATTCAAAAACTATTGGCAGTAAAAGTTTTAAAATGATGATTTCCAACTTCCAACATGTAAGGGCATTCTATAAAACAAATAATTTAAAAAAAAAAATATTATTATTATTTATTTATCTAGAGGTTACCACCCTTTTCTGGCCAGGGTGGGATTTTAGGACGTTATTTAATGAATTCGTCACTAAATAATTTCCTTTGCTCAGGCGAGAATTGAACTCGCCACTCTAGGTAAGAAAAAAATAGTGAAGCAACCAAATTAATATTTTCTGGATGACTTCAAATGGATTGGAACAAGTCCCAGGTTCGGCAACGAAGACATTTTTTTTTATTTATTCATTCATTTACTACAATATATAAATATATCACAAGCAAGTGAAATGTATGATAATAATAATTTGCTTGGTTATTGGCTTCACTTGGGAAGTTGTCAATGACAATACCCACATTGGATTATACCATAACGGAGTTATACTTTGCATTACACAGAAAGATCTCTTGGCCGATTACCTCTTGGGTATTCTGGAATATGGGTAGATGAGAGAGATTCGACTAAGGGATTAGGATAGGCGGGAAGGAGAGAGTGGAATTCCTGATATTAGGATTTTGCGAGGGTACGGACAAAAGGAATGTTGAGGTCATTAACAAAAAAAATGTCAAACGTATCAAAATATCATTCATTCGGATGAATCATTTGGGAGGACACTCGGTGCCCTGGTACAGAGGAACAATCAAAGTCTTGGTGAACCGTAGCTTCATTTTCGAGTTCGGCAGAACATTTTATCAGGCGACTCCAGCTCTGCCTGTTGTAGGGAGTAGCTATCTGTTATCCGCAAAAATGTGGGTCACTTCACGAAGAACAGATTGGGCAGCGTTTTAACTTCCTTTCAAGACAAGACTTTTTAAGATCCATTATATGCGCTTCGAACAAGCTATTAAAGTTCACTGGCATACATTGGGATATAAGCTGTTAAACTCCACTGACTTATAGTCCAATATAAACTAGTAAACTTCACTGGCATACATTGGGATATAAGCTGTTAAACTCCACTGACTTATAGTCCAATATAAACTAGTAAACTTCACTGGCATACATTGGGATATAAGCTGTTAAACTCCACTGACTTATAGTCCAATATAAACTATTAAACTTCACTGGCATACATTGGGATATAAGCTGTTAAACTACACGGACTTATAGTCCAATATAAACTATTAAACTTCACTGCTATACATTCGGATATTAGCTATTAAACTTCACTGGTCTAACTGCATAGATATGACCTATTTAGGTTAAATGGCATACATTCGGATATAAACTGTTAAACTTCATTGGCATTTATTATAAGGTGTTAACCTTCGCAGACATACAGTTGCTTATAAGATACTACACGTCACTGGTATTCTTTCGGAGATAAGCAACTAAACTTCACTTACATTCCTTCGGATATAAGCTATTAAACTTCGCTGGCATACATTCGAATGTAAGCTGTGAGAGATGGAAGGACCTAGAGGGAGACATCTGAGAGGTGGCGGACAGGTCTGCCGTGGGAGGTCAAGAACCTCTCTCTACCCTTCCTTCTAAATCCCCACATCACTCTCTCTCTCTCTCTCTCCCTCACACACACACACACACACACACACACACACACACACCCACTCTCACTCTCTCTCTCTCTCTCTCTCTCTCTCTCTCTCTCTCTCTCTCTCTCTCTCTCTCTCTCTCTCTCTCTCTCTCTCTCTCTCTCTCTCTCTCTCTCTCTCACTCTCTCTCTCTCACACACACACTCTCTCTCTCTCACACACACACTCTCTCACACACACACACACACACACACACACACACACTCTCTCTCTCTCTCTCTCTCTCTCTCTCTCTCTCTCTCTCTCACACACACACACACACACACATACGCACACTCTCTCAATCTCTCTCCCTCATTCTAGCTCTTGCAGACTCATACACACTCATTTATTTTGAAAATTGCCACACTCACCATGTGGTATGATCCAACACCTCAATCTACATTAGACCAAAACGATTTGCAATCATAAAAACATGTTTATTACAAAGAAGGAATGATGCACTTCAAATTAATAAACAATAATAATAAAAAAATTTGTTAATAGTTACTTGTCATAAGTAAAAAAAAAACATAACACCAGAAGGAAGAAATGAAACAAGAGTACATAAACGGTATACAACACGAAAGCAATACAGGGAGCTAAACCGATTAGGGAGTGTATTTAAGGCGTTGACCATTGGACAAGAAAGAATCTCTTTGGCGGTTTACTGAGACAGTGATAGCAACAATCCTATGGCTGTGTAGGACATAAAAATGTATTTCTTCGAAAGCATTTTATTATTTATGACTACAAAATAGCTATTTTGAAAGTTCGTAGTGACTTCGTCAGGGAAAGCTGAGGATAAGAGGGGGGGGGATATGGCACGGGAAGAATAATATGACCAAATTTATGGTAGGCCGAATTTACACTTTGACGGCTGATACTAAAAGTCTGTGCCATAAATAAGGTAATTAGATGAGGCGGTTGACACACAATGGAGGGAGTTAGAGCCCAAGATCAAAACTCGGATCAAACATCCACCGCCTCACAAATAAGTATATTTTTTATATTGTTCCTCTTTGGGCAACTCCCGCCGCCACAGCCTGCCAAATAGAGTCATAAAATATGACCATAGGGAAATATGATATCACCCTCTGCCCAGCTCCTTGGACACCTCCACAACAGCCTCAGCTACAGTATAAAACCTCCATATGCCAAAGATTAGTTTGAAGTTATCAGAATTTATTTCTAACCGGTGCAAATAGTAAAGTTTTTATATGAAATCGTTAGTGAATTCGATATTCAAACTCTCATTTAAAAAAAGAAATCCTTAAAAAAAAGTCCGATGTGAGCACTGCCCTCCATTTAAAATTATTTCATTTCAAATAAAATGTTTCCGTTCAATACTTTGGATCAAAAATATTATAAAACATACATGTCTTATCTGAACAAAAATATTCCTGTACAAATCATTTGTATCTCTGATAGGTAAGGAGAGGTTAACAATTTGTTATTTTTTGTCCTTCTACCCCTCCCCATATTATTCCATTTCGATCTGAAAGGGAGTGAACAATTCCCCTTCTTTATGATTTTCATAAAAATCCTAAATATTAAATTTCAACATCTCTTCGTTTCTGTGTTCTGCGGGGTTCGTACATACAGCAAAAGTCACGCGAAAACTAGTCGAAATTAATCGGGAAGAGTCAAAACGGATGATTCCGATGAAATATGAAACCGAAATGTTTTTCAATTAATATAATCTCTTTACTTCTTGCAAGGAAACATATAAAGAACAGGTGGGTTTGCGAATGAATAACATTAAAAATCGGGACTATATCTATCATGATGAAAGTATTGAAACACTAAAATCTTGCAATAGATGCTGTTTTATTCAAAATTTGTTATATACTTTAAGTAAAGCAGTTGCTTTTATCTTCAATTCCAAACCTAAACTCTTCATTTTCGGATCTTCAGACTTGTTCGGAGAACCTGAAAGTCATAAGCCTATATCCTCGGTGAAGAATTAGATGGTTCCATGTTTTTTTATATAAGATCTTGATGAAGGAAGACTGCTTATTTCCCTTAAAACAGTTAATAATTGTCTTCGAATTAGATGTCAGATTTGGTTAAAAACAGCATTACCATTTAAACATTTATAATTATACTTCAATAACGAGTTTCTATTCTATTTAAATAATGATCGATATCAAACTTTGACTTGGCGGAAAACTCATTGAATGAATCATTACTGAATTAAACAGAGGGATTTAGTATGTGAGCAAATCATCTCCAAGTGTCTACTTATTACTAAGCACCGATAAACAGCCGATAAAGAAAATTATTAAAACAAAAAAAAAAGACAGAGAATACCGACCGAAGAAGTAAAAAGAAAAGCTACATTATTAGCCAAATTTTGAGTCTGGAAATTTACATAATTGGTGGTTTCTAAGAGATCAGTCAAAGAGTTTAGAACTGACTTAATTTAATAATATACTCCTTTCAAATATTCGGTGCGTCATAAATCCGTCATTTCGTAGCCCCAAATAAAACCACACATTCTGAATAACAAACAAGTATATTCAGGCTGGGTATTATTTATTGTTAATTCTTCTGAATGCCTTGAGATAGTCCGTTCGGCTGTCATAAATATAATCAAATCGGTTTTATTTACATAATTTAGCAATACGCATAAAACTTAGAAAGAAATTAGTATAGTTTAAACATTTCTGTTCTGATCCCTTCAATGCGATTGTGGGACGGTTATAAAATGAAATGAAGTTTTCACGTGTACTTTTAAGTTTTTAGTATTTAGTCATGCATATATTTTTAAAATGTCATTATTACTTAGTTTAATATTACAATTTAAGAGCTTTTAATTTATATATAGAAATAAATATATTTTTCTTTTTTGGCTAATATTGGTTGTACACCATGGAGGTATTTAGCCACATTCATAATTTGTTATCAGATTATTCCATAGGTTGTTATCAATTCAACGTACTGGTAGCTCAGGTTAGCCATGCGAGTTAAAGCGTTGACCTTTATCTCACATGGTAAACCTAGAGTGGCGAGTGACGAAATTCATTAAATAACATCATAAAATCCCACCCTGGCTAGAAAAGGGTGGTAACCTGTAGATAACCCGTCCCGATTAACCTAAGTTGCAAAAAAAGGACGATAATAAATAATAATAAAAATAATAATTCAACGTACAATCTAATCAAGAAAGATCAATTGTCTAGAGAGGCCTCGTTACATCCCGGGAAATTGGTTCGCTATGAATATTGGTGGCAAGCTTCCCGTGGCCGGGATCTACGAGAGACAGAGTCAGTTGGACGGGGGTAAGGTGTATTTACTCACTAGACACCCAAGCACGAAAGCACTAGCACGCACTAGAAGCGAAATGGTGAACTGAATTTGCTTAATGGGAGTGGGCATATGGAGATATTTGCAGTACAACATAAATTGCTGATTTCTCTTAATGCTGCTTAGGAACTATTTGAAGTTTGATTACAACTTTCCACTGAATTCTGATTAAAGACAGAGCTCCAGAGAGAGCTGCACTGGTCAGTCTTGATCCAATCATTCTATTTTTTTTAACGGACTGAATGGAAAATGGAACTTTTTCGATGCAAGAAACGCGTATACCATATATCGAGTTTGGTAACGATAAGACACAAAACGTCCGTCACGCAGGGGCTGCGTACACTAAGCAGATTTCCCACGTGAAGTTATGCAATAGAGAAATCTCCATACGAGGGCCGAGCAGTTACGGCAAAGAGTCGAACTAGCTTTTGGCGGGAAATTCAAAAATCCGTTATCGGCCCAAATTTAATAAAAATTCAAATATCTCAGTTAATATTCAAGATAGGGAATAAATGTATATAACAATATTTATAGTAAATTTAATTTGCAATAAGATTGATTCTGTACAATTTTTCGATCCGACGTATAGTAACGGAGATATTTCGAATTTTCAAAAATCCTCTCCTCTAAACCCCCCCTCCTACTGGTCCGATTTCAGCCATTAACGAACTTGATCTTTCTTTTTGCATAAAACGACTAAATATCGAGTTTGGTAACGATCAAACAAAATCTGCAACAGCTAGAGCGGTAACACACAAATATATATATATATATATATATATATATATATATATATATATATATATATATATATATATATATATACAATATTGAACGGACCTCATTTTCGTCATCTTCAAGGTAGGATCGATGGACATTTGAAGAAAAATTTCGAAAATTCCGTCATGTGTACAATCTCAATACCTGATTTCCCTAAAGGGAAATCTGCTAATTGCGACCGCTAGAGCGGTAATAGACAAGCATATATACATAATTTTGAACGGACCTCATTTTCGTTGTCAACTAGGCAGGACCGAAGAACATTTGAGGATGGTTTTCGGAAATTGCGTCATGAGTGCAATCGCAAAATCTAATTTCCCTGAAGAGAAATCTGCTAAAATATAAAATCCATAAAAAACCATTTAGACAACTAATAGTTGAGTAGTAAAATAATTACTTCTTTCAGCATCATCTATGTCGATATTTAGACAGGCCACTGAGAGCTATTGGTCTTGTTGAAATAATGGGACTGTATAATCAATCACAGAAACAATAATCCCGTCACGCAGGGGCTGCGTAAACTAAGCAGATTTCCCACGTGAAGTTTTACAATAGAGAAATTTCAGAATAGAGAGTCAAACAGTTACGGGAACGGCCCGAACTAGCTTTTGACGGAAACTCACGACTAGACCCGAAGTTAGCCGATCTCATCTCTGAAGCTGAAAACAGAAAAATGCAAATATCTCGGTTAATATTCAAGATACAGAATAAATGTATATAACATTATTTATAGTAAATTTAATTTGCAATAAGATTAGTTCTATACAATGTTTAGATCCGACGTATAGTAACGGAGATATTTCGAATTTTCAAAAATCCTCCCCTCTCTCTCTCTCTCTCTCTCTCTCTCTATATATATATATATATATATATATATATATATATATATATATATAATTTTGAACGGACTCATTTTCGTCATCTCCTGGGTAGGATCGATGGACATTTGAAGACATTTTTCGGAACTCGCGTCATGAGTACGACCTCAATAGCTGATTTCCCTTAAGGGAAATCTGCTAAAAAGAACATTTAGGTATTTAGGCTTCGAATAAAGTGCTTCATAATATAACAGCTTTTTGTAAATATGACACCAGTAGGAGGAGGGGATGTTCTGATGGCCGAAAATGTGGAAATATCTCGGTTAATATACAATTTAGAGAAAACATGTATCTAATAACATTTATAGAAAAATAGATTGCTTCTATACAATTTTTCGATTCGACTCATAACAACGGAGATGTTTCGGATTTCCGAAATCCCCCCTCTGAACCCCCTCTCCCACTCGTCTGATTTTAGCAGTCAACGAACTTGATCTGTATTTTTACCTTAAACGTTTAAATATCGGGCTTGGTATCGGTCAGACAAAAATTGCGGCCGCTACAGCGTTAATAGACACACACACACACACACACACACACACACACACACACACACACACACACACACATGAGTCATGAGTACGACCTCAATAGTTGATTTCTCTTAGGGGAAATATGCTAAAAACGTTTATCGTACACGAGATGGGGAGAAAGGGAGAATGGACGGATGATCTGAAACAGGAGTTGCGGTAACTAGTTCTCGTGTTTGGAAAAAAATTATACAGCCGATCGCATTGTTCTAAAATGTCAAATGCCCATGTCTTATAAATATGTTAGTAATTCGATTTTCGTCCTTCAAAACAAGATGTTAATTGGCAGCTAGCAATTCGTGGATTGTAAAAAAAAAATTAATAGTACAAGAAACGTTGTGTACGTTTTGTTAATAAACGATCAAGCATTTCGATCTTCCTACTTAAATGATCCCCTCCGACATTGTTCTTCGGAGAAACAGAACGAACCGTATTATAAAATTCGTTTTCTGTTTGTATTTTATTTGTTATTTATTTCTAAAAAAAAAATAAAAAGAAGGGGATTATTATTTCTGTGTTTGATGTCATGAGATCTCGCCAAAAAAAAGAACCATAACAGAGTTAGGAGAGAGTCGGCGAATTTCGGCAACCTGCTTTGTCGAGAAATTACGACCGTCTTCGCGATTCTAACGGTAGGCATAAAATGTCTCTAAATATGGAGGGCTAATAAAACCTTAATTCTTATTTTACTGTCGTTATATATTTATTTTATTTTTTTTTTTTTGCGGTCTCAAAGTTGTATATGTATATTTCCCAGGTCCCTTGAAAAAGATGCACCATTCAATTCATGCGTGAAATTTATTTGGATTTCACTGCTCATTGTAATTTTTTTTGTCTTGCGTTTTAATTTATTTAATATACTTTTGTAAAGGGACGATAATTTCCGAAAAGTCATTCCGTATTAAGTTAAATGCCAAGGGTTGGTTTTAATTAAATTTTTGCACAAGGTTATCAATTTTTTCGGTGTTGTAGCCTACGAAACTGAACCTTATAGCTTCGACTTTGTCTGACCTCTCATTTTTTAGAGTCCTAATATAGCAGACTTTTTTTTTTTTTTGAGATGAGGAAAACGAGGTCCGTTCAAATTTAGCGAGTGCTTGTATATGTATGTGCACATTTGTCTGTTACTGTCTGTTTGTGTTTGATTTTTACCAAACTCGATATTTAAGCGTTTCATGTCAAACTAAGCTGAAATTCATTAACGACTGAAATTAGACCACGAGGAAAAAAATCGATTTATATCCATTATTATGAGCGCGGATCAAATAATATTGTACAATTAATCATTTAAAATGAAATTGGATAAGCGAGAAATTAGATATTTTTAGTCTTCCTATCACATTATCAAGTATTTCTCTATTCGCGTATTTCCTCTTAGCGCTCATACGTATTATCTTCATCAGACGGGCAAAACAGGGTGATTACAGAAGGTGTATAATGATAAATATAAAACTTCTCTATTATTATGTGCTGGATTCATAAATGTTTCATAATCTATCTCCAATTTATTACTCAAAATGTTTGCTCCTAATAATCCGATTTTTTATTTCGAGCTGATGACCCACTGAACATCTCCTTTGAAGCTTAAATATCATGCTCTCTTTACATATGCTTCTTAGAGGAAAAAAGTCCGTCTCGCAGGGTCTTCAGACTTCCAACGTGCGTCCCGTATTTACATTTATCTTAAAGCGTAAAAGTTCAATGAGAAGTATATTTGGTATTGAGGTTTCAAATAAAGTGCTTTGTAATATGACAGCTTCTTTTTAATATGATATGGGTAGGCGTGGGAGTTTACTCATGTCCTAAAACTATGGAATTATCTCAGTTATTATTTAATATAGTGAAAACATATATATTACAACATTTATAGAACATTACATTTTCAATAATATTGGTTATATATAATTTTTCAATCCCACTCATAACAAGGGAGATATTTCGAATTTTCTAAATTCTTCCCCTCTTATCGCCCCCTCCCACTGGTCCGATTTTAGCCGTTAACGATTTCGATATTCATTTTTACATAAAATGTTCAAATATTTAGTTTAGTAACGACCAGACAAAAATTACGATTAGTTCTATATAAGAACGGACATATTTTGAATTTTCGAAATCCCTCCTATTTCAAACCCCATCCCTCCTCCAGATATACATATATATATAGTTTTGGACGGAACTCATTTTCGTCTGTTTTCTGCTGCATAAGATCAATTTGACATTTTTTGAACATCGTGCCATGTGTGGAACCTCAATAGCTGATTATCCTTTTGGGAAATCTGCTAATAACTGAGAGATGTCAACATTCCAGGAAGTGAGGAAATCTGCTCAGCATACGCCTGAAAATAGGAAGGCGGGTATATTGGGTACACAAATGAGGAAGTGAGTTACCCCAAGAAGCGGGTTAATGAAGGAAAATCTCTCTGATGCCTGCGAGATGACCTCTATCTGCCAGAACCTACTTACCCATCTCCCAACCTACTAATCACCAATTGGGATAGGTTGAGCCTTTATACCTACTTACAATCCTTCGTTATAGACGCTCCTTCTCCTTATCAGGCCCTGATAAGGGGACTCACAAAATTATTTGTGATAAGGGGACCCGCGAAATCATTTGTGATAAGGGGACTCGCAAAATCATTATTGATAAAGGAACCCGCGAAATCATTATTGATAAAGGGACCCGCGAAATCTTTTGTGGTAAGGGGACTCGCAAAATCATTTGTGATAAGGTGGCCCGCAAAATCATTTGTGATAAGGGGACCCGCGAATCATTTGAAAGTCCCCTAATCTACCTACATCTGCATCGGATACGTAAACTAAGTAAGTCTCCCTTTGGAGTAAATGGCACACAAAGAGTATCGTAGCTACAGAAACTACATCTTCGGGAGATTGAAATTTCTGTGCCCCCTCCCCCTCTGTATGAGGCTTGAAACTTGCGCACAATATGAAACACTTTGTGCAATATTAGCTCAAAGATTTGTGGGACTATATGTTTTAGGTCTTCTCTAAACACCCACCCCTCCTGGTCTGATTTTTACAATGCTGACCATTCAATTTACCCGATTGAATACCAAGTTTGGTAATATCAACCAACAAATTACTACCTGTCGTAGTATGGACCTGAAATTTAAGCTGGAGACTACACGTTTTTTGAGAATGTAGCTCTAAGTTAAAAAAGTTTCAGTTGGAGTATGAGTTAACTTAATGTTGAAAAACAAGAAAAAAAGTCTAGGTTAAAGTCGAAGTTCGAGAAAAAAGTGCTTTGAACAATAATTATAGAAAAATTAAATTTTGATACTGTTCATAAGAAAGAATTTTGATCTCCACGTTAATCTAACCTTGAGTTTTACTTTGAATATTGCATTTGGTAACTATCAAACAAAAAAGACTACCACTGTATTTATAAATATATATCGCTACGTAGAATTGATGGGCATTCGAAGACATTTTTCTAAAATCGAAACGATAAAATAATGATAAAATCGAATAAAACGTATCCTTTCGGAAGAAAACTAATTATTAATGGAACTCCAACCTCAGCTATGTAAATTATTCACTTGCAATATTCTTCATACATTTTACACAAAATTAACGTAATGTTTCTCAGGAATAGTGAACTCGAAAACGTGATGCTTAAATCAAAAGGGAATTCTTAATGACCTAATGGCAACCAATGTCCTATTTCATGTCAGGTTGAAGTCGGGTTTTCTTTCTTCAGTTAGTTATTCTCCGGCGTTAACATTGTGTATTTTTTACGATTCCAGGGGCATAAAGTGATATAAGAGCTTTAATATTAGCACAATTGTTAGGATAGTATGTTTTAGGAAACAATATTTCGAAGCGAACAAGTATTCTCATATAATGTTCTGTAGCATTAAATAATAATTTTGGAGAACAACAAAAACGTTCCATATTCCGTTACATGTGTTAACTTGTTACGAAACATATATTATCAAAAGATCATACATTTGTTTCCCCTAACCTCAACCATTTTATATTTTTAATCACTTTGAAACATTCTAGAATTCCGTCCGACCTTAGGTTAACGAAATGACAGCCATTTCGCGAGATGAATGTAACAACTCTTCGCTTTTTAAACAAAGTTCGTCTGATTGCTTTTTTAATTATACAGAGCTAAGTCTATGACTAATTTATCATTTATTTGACTAGTAAATTAGAAAGTACATAAATTGCAATTTCCAAGTTGGCCATTTATCTAATAAGTTAAGAGGAATAGAAACTTATTATATAGAAGCGAGTTGTTATTTGCACCTTTGTCATTATCATTACTCCAGGGGGCCAATTATTCTGCAAATGACTACTTTACATAGAATTTATTACAACTTGTTTAACTTCCAATTCACTGTTTAAGTTTTTAACACTCGTTACTCAAAAATACTTTTTTCGGATATTGTTTTGTCGTACGAATTTGTTTGAAGGCAAATATTTAGGAATATTTTGGCCAATTATTAAATCAAATTTTTAGTTTCATCTTGGCTGGACGCGAACCTGGATATATGTAAAGGCAATAGGTTAATTTAAGTAGATTAAGGTTAACTTAAAAACATTAATCGAAGAGTTTATATTTTAAACTTGTAAAAAGTACAAATTTCTTTCTCCTGGAAATCTAAGTATTACTATTTATAAGAATCCTGGTAACATGCTGTTATTGGGGCACTTGATGGTATAATTTTTCAAAAATGTATCAAAGTTGTGGTTTTTGGGAAGCTGGCCCTAGAATTTGAACCCTCCCTTATTAATTCTTACTAACAATTATGGTATATTAATAATTTAAATAAGAAAATGTTCAAATTAATCTAGGTCAAAACGTTCACTATCAGATTTCCCTTAAGAGAGATCCGCTATTGAAGTTGTTCTCGTGATATGGTTTTTGACAAAGTATATACTTCAAATGTCCATCTATTGTACTCAGGAGATGACGAATATCATATATAGATAGATATATTTATCTGTTAGCCTTCGCAATTTTCTTTGATCGTTACGAAAACATTTTATATAAAACCAAAGATCAAGTTTGTTAATGGCTGAAATCGGACTAGTGGAAGGGAATTGGTTTTGTGGGGACATAACCAAAATTGAAAATTAACGTATAATGATTTGAATAAAAAAATGTCATATAACCAATCTCGTTGCATATTTAATTTTCTATAACTATTGTTCTATTCATGTTTTCTCTAACTAGAATATTAGCCGAGTTATTTGATTTTTTTTTGCATCAAATAGGGTTGTTATTACGTCAAAAATAGATAATTGAATGTGAATTGAGATAACCTATGTTTAATTCTAGCAAGTGGGAAATCTACAAAGTTCGTTTTTTGGTCAATTCAAATCAAATAGCTTGGCTATGTTAGCAGATTTCCCTTAAGGGAAATCAGCTATTGAGGTCGTACTCATGACGCGAGTTTCAAAAAATTTCTTCAAATGTCCATCGATCCTACCCAGGAGATGACGAAAATGAGGTCCGTTCAAAATTATATATATATATATATATATATATATATATATATATATATATTTATATACACAATTTTTGTTTGATCGTTATCAAACTCGGAATTTAATCGTTTTATGTAAAAAGAAAGATCAAGTTCGTTATTGGCTGAAATTGGAGCAGTGGGAGGGGGGGGGGGTTTAGAGGGGGGATTTTCGAAAATTCGAAATATCTCCGTTACCATACGTCGGATCAAAAAATTGTATAGAACCAATCTTATTGCAAATTAAATTGACTATAAATATTGTTATATACATTTATTCTGTATCATTAATATTAACCGAGATATTTGCATTTGTATTGAGAGTGTGGTCTGCTATGTTGGGAGTTTCCGCCGAGCGCTAGTGCGGCCGGCCGTTTCACTAACTATTCGTCCTCGTGAGAATAGGTTACTACTACTGTTATTATTAGGCAGATTTCTCTATTGTAAACCTTCACGTGGGAAATCTGATTAGTTTACGCAGCTCCTGCGTGACGGACTTTTTTTTAATTTGACAGACGGAATGCAACAATTGATTCACTGATCAGAGATAGATATGAATGTCTGTTGAGAAAGGTGGCCAAGCAACCACTTGTATTTAGGTGTAAGACATAACGCATAAGTTGGTTAAGCAACATTGTTACTGTTCTGACTTAAATTTCTCTCATGAATCGAAACATCGGGGCAACTTTGAGCACAGCATAAGCTCAAATACCACTGGTTCTTCAGAATATTCAACGTTCTTCATTCTTTATGAGAAATTCACTAGCGCCCACAAAGAATCATCCTTAACAAACAGGTGTCATTTCGACTGGTATATCAAACGCTTTAATCATATGTTCGCGACTCATCAACGATGCTACGAGAACCAACTCAACAATGTCTTAAATATCACTCATTATAGCCGCTCGCAACCATGATTTACAATTTCAACGAACTACTAACTTGTTTCGCCGTATTTAACTCCTATCTCCTGTCAGTAAACTCATTGGACCAAAGAGTCTGACGAAGAGCTTGCACATTTATCTGCACGTTTTTCATTGTCTTTAACTTTTTTTTTTTTTTCACAAATCTTCGAAGTTTCAAGAAGTACCTCTTGCTGTGCTTCTTTTATAATTTCTATTGACAGATTTAAATTCATTTGGTTTTTGGCACGAGGCCATTTGTAATTGCGATAATAACCGCAACTATGGCAGACTTCAGCTTATATACTTCTTAAGGCAATTTCTATTTCCTCTTGATTTTTTTAATTTTTCGGCACAGGATTTTCGAACGTCCTCGTCATTGACCACTGAAATGTCATTATTAATATTGTGAATATCATTAACCATGCTTATAACAGTAAATAAAATTCACCTCACCCTTCATTTAGGGGTAGGGAGTTCAAATCATGCCCGCTAACGGCTTAAATAGAACCAGGGGGAGGGGTGTGTCTAAATTACAGGCTTTCTGGGATGCCTAGAATTTAGGGAATTTACTTCAGTTTCAACATTCAAGTCATATTACGGATAACCCGAAATAAAACGTAACTACCTTGAAATTTTTGTCATTGTAAAAGCTACTAACAGAATGTTGAATAAAATCAGAATCCATGTTATTATGTTTTTTGTTATTTTGACAAGTATTCAGCAAAACAGGTAAAATAGCGCACTCCATTATGTAGTATAGTTACTAAAAAAACTTATTATGTACTTTGAAAAAACTAACTATAACAAAAATCAAATCAAATACCGCCGACCTAAAAATGACTTATATGATTTATTTTAAATGAAAATGCATTAATAATTACGTTTACTAAATAATACAAGAACTTTAACTCCCACCATAGAAATTATGTAGATTCGAAAACATGTTTACTGACGTATAAAATATTATATTTATTTTCAGAACAAAAGTTCGCACTTCTGCTTCGGCGAAGATTTAAATGAATTTTGCCATTCGAGCAAACTCAATAATCTAATTTCAAAAGGAAACACGAAAAAACACCTGTATCTCGTTAAACGTAAAAGATTTTACGATCCGAATCATGATTACAGGGATATTTCGAATTTTCGGTTTAGCCTCCCTATCATCCCCACTCCACCCTGGGCTAATTCTGCCCGTTAACGAGCTTGAAAGTTTTTCTGGAAGAACTTTATATATGAAGTTTTGCTTGAATGTCTCTGAATTTGCGACAGCTAGAAAGCGAACAGGCAGACAATCTAGAGGTAGACGGTCACATTTGAAAAACCTAAATGATGATTATGTTATCTTTGGCATTCATTTACTACGTTTTGTGCAATTCGGTCTCATAAGCAGCTTCAATAGCTCGATTTTCTAAGGCAAAACCGCTAACAGTAATTTCGAGAAACTATGATGGATAAATGCCAGAATGGGGCAACAAAAAAAAACTTTCAGGATTGGGAGAATGGAGAAAAATTAAAAAAAAAGAATAAAATAAAATCTAAGGAACACCGTTGAATCCAACAGGTAATAGAGTTTTTGATAGAGCCGAGAGAAAAACTCGTGAGTAATACCTGCCTTTTGGAGAAGCAATTCCATGATTCTCATTCACCGATATCTTCTCAACAGGCCCGGCATGATTTACAAGCAATTATATTTCTAAACGATCAACTCTTAAAAACCAAACCTTACCCATTTTTTTTTTCTGTAAGTCACGCCTCCTTTTTAATATATCTCTCAGTGCGTCTATAAGAATCTGATTACACTTCTTCTATCGACTGTTCAGACAATAAACTTCCATTTCACTTTTTTTTCTTCTTACATATGAAATAATCGCTCGTAACTGGCTTGTGTCCTCTGCGAATTTCCCTCCGCATTTATCACTTAAAATATTTCAGTATGGTGAGTACGAATGATAAGTGGAGGGAAGAGAGAAAAAAATCTAATACAAAGAATAATGAAAAAAAATAAAAAATTAGTCTATCTCGGAGATCTTAAAAAGCAAACAACATATCCATGTGCTTCCAAACCATACAATCCTATTTCGACACAATTTTAACAAATGTTGGAAGACAATAATTTTATTTTATAAAAACGGTCATTCTACAGTTCAGTTTTATTTCTTATTGTTATGCTCCAAACAAATTCTCGGAAAAGAACAAGAAATCATTTTTTTGGTTTTGCTTCAAATTCATGTCTAAAAACGTTCTTTTACAAAAAAAAAAAAAATAATAATAATAATAAGTACTTAAGATCCTCCTTTTCTGTCCCTTGTCTGTAGTGGGGGATTAGGAACATGTATCATACGGACTATTTTAAACCTTTTGAAGAGTAGAAACACCTGTAGAAGTTTGCTTATCTACTTCTTTTTGGGGTTTATCGTTACCAAACTAAACTGCTCAAAAATGAATAGGGATATTGGCTGTTTTGTGGTATGTATGGGGCCTAGCATATATTTTTTTTTATTATAAATATCATTAATATTTATTAGAAATTATTGTCTTTTTCCCCCATAAAAAAGAAATTTAATTAAGATCGATTTAACTAAAATTAATAAGATAAGAAAAAATAACCAATATCCCTATCCATTTTTGAGCAGTATAGATATGAAAGTGTTTCATGCAAAACTAAAGATCAAGTTAATAGTTTCGATGAGGGTAACAAGGGCCTCTATCTCTCTTTCCACTGTCCTCCTCCCCCCCCCTATCTCCCTCTTTCTTCACTCTCTTTGAAAGAGAGAAAATAAGATTATAGTTTATTAACTGAAAGAACTGGAGTTCCGCAAGGATCAGTTTTAGGCCAAATTCTATTCCCAATAAACCTGATATAAGAAATTGACTGAAAATATATCCTTGGGTTATACGTTTCGGATACATAGCTGCTTCTATCAACATACACATGTTCCTGATCGTTCTATAAGACTTTTTAACACGATCTGAATTTAAAGGATATTTCTTTTAAGATAAAGAAAATATTTTGTCTTCCTCTCAATTAACTGGCAGAAAGACAACACTTTATCTTCAACCCTTTTTCCTTTAAATTCAGATCGGATTCAAAAGCCTTACAGAATGATCAGAGGCGTGTTTTTGTTGATAAAAGGAACTTTGTATTGGAACATATATATCCCAATTATATATTTTAAGTCAACTTCTTACTACATCATGTGTATTGCGAATAGGATTAGGCCTAAAACTGACCCTTGCGGAACTCCAGTTCTTTCGGTTATAAGATATAATCTTATTTTCTCCCTTTCAAATAGAGAAAGAGAGGGTGAGGGAGAGAGAGAGAGAGAGAGAGAGAGAGAGAGAGAGAGAGAGAGAGAGCGAGAGAGAGAGAGACGAAAGTGGGAGGACAGTGGGAAGAGAGATAGAAGGCCTAGTGGAAAGAGAGTGGGAGAGAGAGTGGCAAGAGAACAGGCTAGCATTCCTCCACTTCTCTCTGATTACAGCTCTTTTCAAGGCTTATTAATTGTCCGCTGCCTCTGTGCTAGCCACCGGCCTAAGGGCCCCTACACACACACACACACACACACAAACAGTCAGACAGACAAATTATTCCCCCCTGTTTTTCTCCATTTTTTTTTTACGTTTGTACCTGCTGCTTCTTTGACGTGTTTTGGTATTTATTATTGTTCTTATCGCTCTGCCTTAATCGCTGATAAAGTAAATTATAGAGGCCGTTCGTAGAATGGGAACAGCCCCAAAAAGATTCTTAATACTGTTACAGATCTTTTACGAAGCGACTCCGGGAAGTGGGGTAGGGAAAATAGCGGGAGGAGAGTAGGAAAAAGTAATGAAAGACTCGACGAGGGAGTCGTTAAACGACCAAGTACTCTTAGAACCATTTGAATACCGGAAGTGGTAGAACATGTTACGCAGGCAAATGATGTTAGAGTAACGGTTTGTTTTATGGATCCCCACGTGCTACTGTATCTTCTGCTAGTCCCTCCATTACTGTTTTGCTACTGCTAACTCATCAGCCGTAATTTCATTACAAAGCAAATCGCGCCATCCCCTTCATCTTGGCCGTATAACACATGGTGCTGCCTGGAGTAAATCGTTAAATGGGCTTTATATACCGGTCTCTTATCTATCATTATCAATGTGCGTTTAAAGCAGAGTTGAGCTATGCCGAATCAATGAATAAAGAATAATTCCGAGAAACATTTAGAATAGATTTCGTTCAATGTAGATAAATTAACAAATTCATTAGAAGAGTTTGGCAATCGTCAATTTAGGATTGAGGGTCTATGGTTTGGATAAATAGGAACACTCCCGAAAAAGACTGCAGAGATTTTGAAGAAAGTTTGAATTGAAGATGAAAACTGGCTGCTCCTAACTGAATCTTGGATTCGTTAGGAATAACCAACCATCATATTTATATATAGTTTTAAATATATATATATATATATATATATATATATATATATATATATATATATTTGATTAATTGTTTTTATTATTATTCATTTTATTTATCCTTTTTTTTCTTTATATTTTTGTTTTATATTCTTATTATATTTCTTAGTTTAATTTTTGTCGCAAACATTACTTTTGTTTTAACTCAACTTTTATTTCGATAAAATTTACTTTTATTTTATTTACTTATTTTGTTAATGTCATGTGATTGATGATTTAGCAGCTTAGTTAACAACTCACCATCAGTGAGCAGCCACACTTAATTCTTTAAATTAAATTATTTATTAACGTCCACTTTTTGCAACTATGGCTAATTGGGACGGATTATCTACAGGTTACTACTCTTTTCTAGCAAGGGCGGGCCTAAGGATTTTATTTAATGAATTCCGCCACTAGATAAATTCTTTTACCCCGGCGGGAATCGAACTCGCCGCTCTAGGTTTCACATGTGAGATTAAGGCCAACGCTTCAACTCACATGGCTAGTTTTTATTAGCCATGGCTAGTTTTTACTAGTTATTAGCCTTGGTTGCGTAAGAAAATGAAGCAATCAATTGTTTGATTGTTATCGTTCATTATAAACTAAAATACACAAGTTTGTGTATATCATATATATAGATACTTTCAAATATTTCAGTTGAAAAATCTGTCAAATAAAATACTTTTTTTATTTTTTAGGTAAGAAAATGGTCCAGTTTCTATGAAGTATTAACTGTGGTTTGGTATATACCTCGACAATTAGTTATTTGTAAGTATATGATATTCCTTAAAGAAATTTTGTTTTAAATATTTATTATAATATTGTAATCGTTATCGTACCTTCCCTTGGTAGTGGTTCCCTTAGATAGTCAAGATTTGCATGACGAAGTACGTGGTAAAAGGTTCTGATAGTAATGGAGTAGCTTCTAGTTGCCATCTGCAAGAGACTGCCTAACAATAAAGATGTCATGAAGAGTGCAGCCAACTCTAGGTAGGGGGTGAAAAATGTTAAGCTGTGGGATTCACAATCGACAACATTAATGCTTCTCCAATATCGTCCAATAACATGTTAGAACATCAAAATGTCTGGTTAATTGCATACATGGCCTTTGACATCTAAAGGTCACATATTTTTATTTTATACAATATTTAAATTTATACTACATTAGTATAAATACCTTTTTAATGCTTTAATAAAGTCTTAATTTGATTTCTACTGTAACTGCACATTGATACGTTAAACATATTCTTTCAGAATGTATTCTAAGAGAAACTTTGACTTGCCAAACACTATTTAGATGCTATTTTCAATGCCTTGACACAAGTGAATCTTATATATAATAACCATTGACATTAAAAAGGAAACGTATAAAATAAGTGTATGCATATACTACAATTATTGTTAATAATACAATTATGACGAATATTTGAAATGTTTGCTGCAATAGTTATTAAAAGGATACCATCTATCATTTTTTTATTTATTTATTAACGTCCACTTTTTACAACTTAGGCTAATCGGGACGTGTTATCTACAGGTTACTACCCTTTTCTAGCCAGGGTGGGATTTTAGGACCATCTATCATCCGAAGCTGCATTGCAATATGCTCTGCAATAGTATTCCTTGCTTAGTCATTAAAAAAGTCCGTCACGCAGGGGCTGCGTAAACTAAGCAGATTTCCCACGTGAAGTTTTACAATGGAGAAATCTGCTTAATAACAACTGTAGTAGTAAGAAACCTCTAAACCTTAAAAACATTATTTAGGGCGTAATAACCCAGTAGTTTCTAACAGTTAACATAACCTCTAAACCGATTCACGAGGGACGATAGTTATGGAAACGGCCGCCAGAGCTCTCGTCGGAAAATCCGAACATAGCCTATTGGTGACACGCAGAATACAAATGCAAATATCTCGGTTAATATTCAAGATAGAGAATTAATATATAGAACAATATTTATAGTAAATTTAATTTGCAATAAGATTGGTTCTATACAATCTTTTGATCCGACGTATAGTAACGGAGATATTTCGAATTTTCGAAAATCCTCCCCTCTAAACCCCCCCTCCCACTGGTTCGATTTCAGCCGTTAACGAACTTGATCTTTCTTTTTACATAAAACGCTTAAATATGAAGTTTGGTAAGGATCAAACAAAAATTGCGACCGCTAGAGCGGTAACAGACAAATATATAGATATATATATATATATATATATATATAGATATATATATACAGTTTTGAACGGACCTCATTTTCGTCATCTACTAGGTAGGATCGATGGACATTTGAAGAAAAAAGTCGAAAATTCCGTCATGAGTACAACCTCAATAGCTGATTTCCCTTAAGGGAAATCTGCTAAAAGGTTACCAATTTTCTTTCGATGCTGCATTGCTATGTACGTACACTGCATTAGTAGTCCTTGCTTAGTTATTCAAACGTTACCAATTTTCATTCGATACTCCATTACTATGTACATTACATTGGTAGTCCTTGCTTAGTCATTAAAAGGTTACGAATTTTCATTTGACACTGCATTACAATGTAAACTGCACTAGTAGTCCTTGCTTAGTTATTCAACCGTTACCAATTTTCATTCGATGCTCCATTGCTATGTACATTACATTGGTAGTCCTTGCTTAGTTATTAAAAGGCTACAAATTTTCATTTGACATTGCATTACAATGTAAACTTCATTAGTAGTCCTTGCTTAGTTATTCAAACGTTACCAATTTTCATTCGATGATGGATTGCTATGTACACTATATTGGTAATCCTTGCTAATTCCATGCTTAGTCATTGAAAGGTTACCATTGTTCATTCGATGCTGGATTGCTATGCACACTACATTAGTACTCCTTGCTTAGTTATTAAAAGGTAAATGTTCTCATTCGATGCTCCATTGCTATGTACACTGCATTAGTAGTCCTTGCTAATTCCATGCTTAGTCATTGAAAGGTTACCATTGTTCATTCGATGATGGATTGCTATGTACACTATATTGGTAATCCTTGCTTAGTCATTAAAAGGTTATAAGTTTTTAATCGATGCTGCATTGCTATGTACACTGCATTAGTAGTCCTTGCTAATTCCATGCTTAGTCATTGAAAGGTTACCATTGTTCATTCGATGATGGATTGCTATGTACACTGCATTAGTAGTCCTTGCTAATTCCATGCTTAGTTATTAAAAGGTAATATGTTCTCATTCGATGCTGCATTGCTATGTACACTGCATTAGTAGTCCTTGCTAATTCCATGCTTAGTCATTGAAAGGTTACCATTGTTCATTCGATGCTGGATTGCTATGCACACTACATTAGTACTCCTTGCTTAGTTATTAAAAGGTAATATGTTCTCATTCGATGCTGCATTGCTATGTACACTGCATTAGTAGTCCTTGCTAATTCCATGCTTAGTCATTGAAAGGTTGCCATTGTTCATTCGATGCTGGATTGCTATGCACACTACATTAGTTCTCCTTGCTTAGTTATTAAAAGGTAATATGTTCTCATTCGATGCTCCATTGCTATGTACACTGCATTAGTAGTCCTTGCTAATTCCATGCTTAGTCATTGAAAGGTTACCATTGTTCATTCGATGCTGGATTGCTATGCACACTACATTAGTACTCCTTGCTTAGTTATTAAAAGGTAAATGTTCTCATTCGATGCTCCATTGCTATGTACACTGCATTAGTAGTCCTTGCTAATTCCATGCTTAGTCATTGAAAGGTTACCAATTTTCATTCGATGTTGCATTGCAATGTACACTGCATTATTAGTCCTTGCTTAGTAATTAAATGGTTGCCAATTTTCATTCATTACTGCATTTACAAGTACACTTCATTAATAGTCCTTTCTTAGTCATTAAATGCTTATCAATTTTCACTCGATGCTATATTGCTATGTACACTACATTACTACCTCTTGCTTTGTCATTAAAAATGTTACCAATTATCTTCTAATGCTGTATTGGTATGCACAGTGCATTAGTCTACCGATGCGGTTCTGCTGTCTATACAACATCAGTTACTCCTTGCAAATTCCTTACAAAAGCCTTACTTAGTATTCCTAAGCTAACTCCATGGATGGGATTCAAGAATCTCAAGCCAACCATTGAACTTCCACCAATTCCTTATGCCTAACTTACAATATTCTTTGCACGCTATCCATTCAGGAAAAACATGTATTTTGTCTTAGGTACTTCATAAAGACATGTCATAGTTATTAATTCAGGTAGGATGAAGGAATTGGTTACGCTTTCACTATAACAATTTATTAAAACGGCAGAGCACTTTCGATGCAGAGAATCATCGTCAGTACCCTGTTGACGCATCAAAAAAATAATTATTACCTCTATTAAAATATTTTAGATAAGGGGTAAACTCGATAACATTAACAATAAAAACTATCTTTCTTAGTAGTAAATAGCATATAAAATTGAAACTTATAAACATAACATAACTGATGTTATTAATTTAGTTCATTATAGAAAACCTCACTATTATTCTTTAACATATTTATTACCCTCCCCGAAAAGTGTCACTTCTCTAAGAGCTCTTCAAGAACTTCATCATAAAATCACATGCGAACTACTATACTGCCTTCCGCACAGAGAGATAACTCAAGACTAAACACAAATGGTTGCCTGTATAGTAAACAGCTGATTGTAAAAATCTATTCATTTCACAAAAAAGTCCGTCACGCAGGGGCTGCGTAAACTAAGCAGATTTCCCACGTGAAGTTATACAATAGAGAAATCTCCATAGGAGAGCCGAACGGTTACGGCAAAGGGCCGAACTAGCTTTTCGCGGGAAATTCAAAAATCCGGTATCGGCCCAAATTTCATAAAAATGCAAATATCTCGGTTAATATTCAAGATAGGGAATAAATGTATATATCAATATTTATAGTAAATTTAATTTTCAATAAGGCTGATTCTGTATAATGTTTTGATCCGACGTATAGTAACGGAGATATTTCGATTTTTCGAAAATCCTCCCCTCTAAACCCCTCCTCCTACTGGTCCGATTTTAGTCGTTAACGAACTTGATCTTTCTTTTTACATAAAACGACTAAATATCGAGCTTGGTAACGATCAAACAAAAATTGCGACCGCTAGAGCGGTAACAGAGATATATATATATATATATATATATATATATATATATATATATATATATATATATATATATGTCTATATATATACTGTTTTGAACGGACCTCATTTTCGTCATCTCCTGGGTAGGATCGATGGACATTTGAAGAAAAATTTCGAAAATCGCATCATGAGTACAACTCAATAGCTGATTTCCCTCAAGGGAAATCTGCTAAAAATATTCGTATGTAATATGGATAATTTCACTTCTCACTCAATAATTTTCCTTAAAAAGTTTATTCAAACCAATAGAAAAAAAAGTTTAAATACCTTTGTAAGTAATTAAACTTAAAATTTAAGAAATAATAATATTTTATTTTCCTTGAATGAAAAAAAAGAAATGTTGTATTCCCAACATTTTTTGGTTCTCGTATTTCGACGGAATTATCCTTTTTAAAACTACCTTTACCCCATTTTGACTTGTTTTGGTGTGCAATCTCAAAATACATAACACAAAAAACGGCTAGTCTTTGAATCTGTTTCATTTTTTTATGTTATTTCAAACTTTGAAACTTCATATTTGTAATTGTTGTAACGTCTAATTGTGCACCTTTTCTTTTGGTATAAATCAACTAAGAAAAAAAATATATTCCAATTTCTCTGTACGTATCAGAGTTCGAAAAACTATTTTCTATAACCTTTTGTGTTTATCATGACTTTCGAATCATATACATTTAAATGAAATTAAAAGCCAAACAATTTGTTCATTGAATGCGTGTATAAAGGAGTCAAACGGTAATAACATCTGATTTTTAGCAGATTTCCCTTAAGGGAAATCAGCTATTGAGGTTGTACTCATGACGGAATTTTAGACATTTTTCTTCAAATGTCCATCGATCCTACCCCGGAGATGACGAAAATGATGTCCGTTCAAAACTGTATATATATATATATATATATATATATATATATATATATATTTGTCTGTTTCCGCTCTAGCGGTCGCAATTATTGTTTGATCGTTACCAAACTCGATATTTAGTCGTTTTATGTAAAAGGAAAGATCAAGTTCGTTAACGGCTGAAATCTGACCATTGGGAGGGGGGGGGGGGGGTTAGAGGGGAGGATTTTCGAAAATTCGAAATATATTCGTTACAAAACGTCGGACCGAAAAATTGTACAGAATCAATCTTATTGCAAATTACATTTACTATAAATATTGTTATATGCATTTATTCTCTACCTTAAATATTAACCGAGATATTTGCATTTGTATTCTGCGTGAGGTCGGACTTTCCGCCGAGAGCTCTGGTGGCCGTTTTCATAACTATTCGTCCATCGTGAATAGGTTTAGAGGTTAGGTTAACTGTTTTTTGGGGCTAGAAACTACTGGGTTATTACGCCCTAAATAATGTTTTAGGTTTTGAGGTTTCTTACTACTACAGTTGTTATTAGGCAGATTTCTCTATTGTATAACTTCACGTGGGAAATCTGCTTAGTTTACGCAGCCCCTGCGTGACGGACTTTTTCTTTTATTGTTACACTTATATCTGTCAAATATATCTGCACAACTACAAAAACAAAAGAAAACACAGGAATTGATAGTTTCTGAGTCACTAATAGGGATACAGGGAATATATTAATAAGACAAGAAATATATTAATTCTTTAGATGGGGAAATAAATCAACAAAATGAAGTTCAGTAACGCATTCTGACCTGATGACAAGAAATGTTTCCTCCGGATGATTTATGAGAA
Organism: Riptortus pedestris; assembly: GCA_019009955.1. Lineage (NCBI taxonomy): Eukaryota > Metazoa > Arthropoda > Insecta > Hemiptera > Alydidae > Riptortus > Riptortus pedestris. The sequence goes on from CM032230.1 coordinate 139,422,608, forward strand.
ATAGTCAGCTGGGAGCGCCTGAATCGGTTACTGACTTCCTATTGGTTAGGAATGGCGGGATTGACCTCAGCTGAAGAGGGTCAGCTGATTGAGTTTAGAAGGAGGTAGCTAGGACTGATCGGAGGAGAGAGCAAATCCAACTGGTGCCTGGGGGCTGGTCGTGACCCCACCTCTAATAAAGGATTGATTTGCACAAAAATGTCGTTAAACCCGCCTTTCGCTCTCTCTCTCTCTCTCTCTCTCTCTCTCTCTCTCTCTCTCTCTCTCTCTCTCTCTCTCTCTCTCTCTCTCTCTCTCTCTATCTCTATCTCTCTCTCTCTCTCTCTCTCTCTCTCTCTCTCTCTCTCTCTCTCTCTCACACACACACACACACACACACACTCTCTCATCATTCTCTAGTCTCGCTGTACCCTTGAGTTACCCTTCTCCATTATTTATTAATTTGTTATCTTTCTTGATGGCCCTGAAGGGGAATGGAAGCCGAAACATACACAACCCCTTACCAAAAACCTGTGCTCACAACCTACTCCCTTTTAGTAAACGGCCATCCCTTAAGCGAAATCACCTATTGAAGTTTTAGGCGATTTTCGAAAAATGTCTTCAATTCCCTACCGATCCTACTCAGGAGATGTCGTAAATGAAGTCCGTTCAAAACTATATATATTTGTCTGTCAACGCTTTAGCGCTTGCAATTTTTTTTTACGCTTCCAAACTCGGTATTTAAACGTTTTATGTGAAAATAATAAAGATAAGATCACTTCCGTTAACGGACCAATAGGAGGGAGGGGGTTATAGAAAAAGAATTTCATAAATTCGAAATATCTACGTCATTATACGTTGCATCTACAAATTCCATAGGACCCAGCCATGTGAGTTAAAGCGTTGCCCTTAATCTCTAAGGGTAACCTAGAGTGGCGAATTCGATTCCCGCTTAGGCAATAGTAATTTATTTATTGAAGAACTCACTAAATTAAATCCTTAGTCCCAGCTTGGCTAGAAAGGGTTGGTTAACATGCAGATGACCAGCTCCAGTTAGCCATAGTAGCAAAAGTGGGACTTTAATAAATTACATATAACATTTTTGTGAAAGAGTTTTAAAAAGAGTTTGCTTTTTAATGTCTTTAATAAGCGTGTTAAATCCCCTAAAAGAAGCAAAGTATTTATCCATTTCTTATATATGTGCCTGTGCTATACAAATAACCACATTGTTTAAGGGTGATTATCATAAATTTTTATTCTTCTGTTGTGTTTTTAGTTTCATAATCTCAGGAAAATAATTTTAAACTTAACATTGTAAATGCTCAGGGGGGTTCGCCCCCCCCTTTTTTTTTTTTTTTTTTTTTTTTTTTTTTTTTTTTTTTAACGCTTGTTGTTAAAAATAATAAAGAGGATTTAGTGAGAACTGGAGATCTTTTTTATTGCATTAAATAATTTTATTAGCCACAGTAAGGATAAGGTGTAATTAATAAATTAACGAGGACATAAAACTCAGTCAATGAAATAATAGGATAACTAAAAAGATATTGAAATAATTTTTGTGAGATTATTATTATTATTCATTAACGTACACTTTTTGCAACTCAGGCTAATTGGGACGGGTTATCTACAGTTTACCACCCTTTTCTAGCCAGGGTGGGACTTAGGATGTTATTTAATGAATTTCGTCACTAAATAATTTCCTTTGAGAGATTAATAATAGCGACAAAGAAAATGGAGATCAGATAAACTCTGAGAATTTTATTTCTTAGCAAATTGGTCAAGTTCTTTTAAAAATTCAGATGACAAAGCATGTTCGTCTAAAATCCAATTGTCTATGTTCATCCTAAGAACTTGTCTAGCCTTATTCACTAGAGGGCAGTCATAAAGGAGGTGTCTCTAAGTTTGAATATTTAGTTTGTCAAATGGGCCAGAGTCATTATGTGTCAGTGCGTCGGTCCAAATCTGTTATACTGAGTTCAGTCGGTGAACTGGTCAGTTTTATGTTTGGTTTAAATATTTTGTTTGTCAGGCTGAATTTTCGTTGTCTGTCCACTTCCGTTGCCGTTTTGTCAGATTTTTTTTATACACGATTTCTAAGATCGCTTTGCAAGGTCTTTAATAAGTTTTTCAACCCTCAAAGTGTTCCTCCATGTGCTGTATATACCCCTGTGCTTGAGATTGGAAGCGAATGATCTAGAGAAATTAAAGGACTATAAGAAAGCACGAAGCCCCAGTATTTTAACACGATAGCCTTTGCATTCCATCTTTAATGCCTCCTTCCAGGGTAAGAACTCCCATAATAATAGCTTATAAATCAATCTTAATGCCCACTGTAAACGCTTTTCTTATGTATATTATCCCTGACCCACAATATGGTATCATACTATTCATTATTTATACTCAATTCGGTTCATCACCTTAAAAATTAAATATACTCAACTTTTTCTTGTAACTTCTTCACTTAAAACACACCAAAAGACACCAAGGGTTGCATAAAATAGTCTTCAAGGCCGCTATCATCTGCCACTTGTGACGGAACATTTTTCTCTGAACATGTAGTGACTTCTAATTTCAAGTTTTTTCAACTTATTTTGGCTCTTCCACATTTTTTGAGTGATTTCCATATTCGTATAAGTTTTCTGGTAACTTTCAAATAGAATGTCAGTCAAATCTAACATTGAATTTGTGAGGCACTGCTTCAATTATGTAGATTTCCCCTCCTTTAATACCAGGCTGATGACTACTTATCACATATTCTATTCTCTATTTCTCCAGTAAAAAAGATTTGGAATTGAACTGAACACTGGATGTTTATCGACAAAGTTACTTTAAGTGAAAATAGTTTGAGTTTGATCTATCTGCTTAGTTATTCATCTTCAGTGATTTTCATCCCTTTATCGTTTGCGCACTATCCTCGTACAGAGGGACTATATTTTCTACTTGGAGAGAAAAAAAATGTGGCTCACTTTCTGTCATTCCCTATGAGCTCATGCAAGTAGCTCTGATGATGGAGACAACAGTCTTCGAAAGCACTTAGCGCTGAAATAAAAACCTTGCGAAGAATTGGACATTTTTTTTTCTCCAAGTACACAATGTTCTTCACTTCCAACACTACTGTGAAACAATATCTTCTGTATGCACCGTACAAAGTATATCACTTACATTTAATTACTAAGTTCTGTGTGAACTATAGTTGTAAAACCAGCTTCAGAAAAAAAAATAGAAAATCCCTGGTATTACGATTACAATAATAAAATTAGCAGTTAAAATTAATAATAGAAGAATAAAATAAAATTTTCACTTATAAAGGTAATTAATAATTCAATTCAATTGAATTGAGTCATTAACCACTCGTTGATGAGTATATAATATTATTGGATTACATCGTAAGATAATTTATTTTATTAACTCAATTATTGTGTGCATTGTCTGTAGCATATCCACTATCTTTATTGATTACATCTTTTCAAATTTACGACCAATTAAGATATTAGAAGAGGGGATTAGTACAGGATCGTATCTACTTCATCCTGAAATTGTTTGATCTCGAATGATTCACTTTGAACAACTACACGATTATAAACTTGAATGGGGATGAAGGGAATCTTCTAAACTTCTGTTACTCTCAACTTCCAGAACCTGTTATCCCACCAACATAAAGCGCCGCCAATAAGATTACTTCAAAAAGTCCGATACGCGAGGAGCTGCGTAAACTAAGCAGATTTAAGGTTTACAACAAATAAATCTACATACTGGTAACGCAGCCGTGAATGTTAAGGGAATAAATACAAACGGTAATAAGAAATCATTCAGTCAATTTACTAGTTAATATTACCTACAACGGAAGGCGTCTGGGTTGTAAAAAAACTTTGCAGAGCTGAATAGATAGGATTATTCTTGACCGGAAAGAGCAATTAATGAAATATATTGGAATATAACATATTAATTTTATTGAAAACTATTTACTATAGCTATTGGAGTAATTTGAAATGGATCAGAATAATTTCTATCTCAAGAATAATTTCGCTCAGATTTTAGTAATCCGGGAACAAAAGAGGGGGGGGGGTTACAGAACGTACTATTTCTATTAATCTTGGACTCAATTATAAATGCAGCTGATATATCACCTTTTTGCAACCCTAATTCTTCATTTTGGCTCAAAATTTCTTCACATAGATTATTTTTAGGTTTATAGGTTATTTCTTCAGGTATATTTTTAATTATTAAGCTGGGTTTCAGTTTTTTTATAGGGTTTGAATCTATAGTAGGTGATTTTTCAATTTTGCTATGAATTTTAACATGTCATTTCTATTTTCAGTTTCTACTATTAAATCACCTTTTTCTGTCATTCTTATAGTTTTGATTCCAACTATTAATTCTACAGGGTTTATTAAACTTTTAAAAATATTTTTATTGTGTTAAACGGTAGTATTAGCTGATTTGTTTTTAATTAATAGTTTATGTGATGGCTTAACACTAGAAATTTTCGATTTAACAGCTTGAGAGTATGTTGGTTTGTCACTAACCTTAGTATGGTCTTCACTATTTTTCTTGGCTACATCTTGATTTTTCAATTCAATTGATTTTTGTAATTCTTTAACAATACTAATTGCTTCAAATAAATTGTTTTTTAAGTCTTTTCTTAGAGTAGAAAACTCTCTAAGGGGTATAAGAAGATTAACTACTTTTTCACACAAATTAACACTGTCAGCTATATATATATATATATATATATATATATATATATATATATATAAATATATATATATATATATATACACAGTTTTGAACAAACCTCATTTTCGTCATTTCGTAGGATCGATTGACTTTTGAAGAAACATTTCGAAAATCGCTTCAGGAGGACCACCTCAATAGCTGATTTCCCTAAAGAGAAAACAATATTTTCATGATAGCAAATTTAACTGTTATATTTCGCCAGTTGAGACCTCCTTAGAGGCAGTCCACAGACTTTTTGGAATGTGTTTTGAAGAGAGCAACATACTTCTGGCTTAAGAGATATGAATGCCACTTCAGAAGTAAGCAATCAGAAGACAAATCAAGACAAGACGAGATAGATATTTCTAAGCTAAGAATAGGACTTATCAACAACACATCTTTTTCGTCCCGTATATAAATGTAATATATGTCATTTATATTAAATTTTGAAGTCGATAGCAATCTAAAGCAATGGGAACTATTCAGTTTGGAAGGCGCAAGATGGAGCTTTAGAGATACAGTGACATTCTATTCGACCATAACAAATGACATTTTTTTTTTTAATCGACCTCAAGGAAAAAAGAAAAAGAAAGAAAAAAAAAGGACATTAATGACTTTAGAAAAATCGCCGATACCAAACGCTAATTGACTAATCCCTTATGCAAATCACGTTGAGACGATTCGGGTTTCTATTATAGAAATCGGACCAGTTTCTATGAGCTAATGCGAGCCTTTTATTCACAGAATACCAAAACATGATCAAACTCATTCGAGCCAGAGATTCTAGTGGGTTTAAAAGCAATTTAATCATTAATCACTGATCACAGGAATGAGTAATGCGCTCTGGAGGATTGTTTATGACTTCTTATCAAAAGTCGAAGACTGACTTCGGTAAGTTTGGCTAGAACCATACATTTATAATAACCATACGACATATTGCATAAAAATAGATAACTGAAGGTGTTCAAAAAATAAAATAAAAAACAGCTAATTTTTGCAATTAAAATATTTCCTTTACTTTGTTAATGGGAGTATAGAAAAGAACTACTTTTAGGGAAGCCACTCCTGAATTTATATATAATTTCGTCCTATAATATTTTTTATTATTATTATTTATTTATTAGTATCCACTTTATGCAACTGTGGCTAATTGGTACGGGCTATCTACAGGTTACTACCCTATTCTAGCCAGAGTGGGATAAAGGATTTTATTTAATTAGTTCGGCACTAAATAAATTCCTATTGCCCAGACGGGATCAAAATCGCCACTCTAGGTTTACCATGTGTGATTAAAGCCAACGCTTTAACTCGCATGGATAAACTGAGCCCCTTAATACATTTTAAATATCAATTTCATTCTGGATGTTCTTTACCTTCAATATTTTTTAATCCGAAACTGAAAAATTAATTAGATGAAGATGTAACTATATTGTTACATATTCATAAGAGAAGATGATGTAGAAACACATTCTCAATACCTGTGGGATAGATGTGACCGAATGTTCAGCTAAAAACTAATTTAATGTGTGCTGAATTTCGTCCAAAAATGCCTGCTAAGGGCTCACTGCTTAGTAGATATATAAAGGCACAGTAATGTTATTTGTAGTACATATATATTTATAGACAGTTTTAATATAGATTTTCCCAAATTGAAAACCACTAAATCCAATCATGTATTACATCCAACGAGATGTTACGTTTTTACTAAAGTACACTTTTAGCAGATTTACCTTAAGGGAATCCAGCTTGAGGTCGTAATCATGATGCAATTTTGTTAAAATGTTCTCAAATGCCTATCGATCCTACCCAAGGAGATGTTGAGGTCCATTCAAAATTATGTATTTGTTTGTTAACGCTCTAGCGGTCGCAAATTGTGTTTGATCGTTACCAAACGTCATCTAAAATCACGGCTTGAGCACTGGCTGATATCCGTTTTGGGATATTATCTAAACTTATCTCTTGAAACTAAAAGTGGCAGATGCTCGGTGCCATTCCGAAACCAGATTTTCTTAAAGCAAGATCGCTTTGCAACCATTGTCAAGTTCTTCAACACTTACCAAACAGGATGTGTGCCACGGATATCGAAGTCCAATATCTGGACTACAGGCTGGCTTAGAAGAGAATAGAATTTTAACTCGATATTTGATCGTTTTATGTAAAATGAATGATCAAGTTCATTAAGTCTTAGAGGGGGCATTTTGAAAATATGAAGTATATCCGTTGCTATAAGGTGGATCGAACAATTCCACATAATCAATCCTATTTCGAAATAAATTATCTGTAAATGTTAAATTTTCTCTCTTATGAATGTTACCGAGATATTTGGAGTTTTAAGTTTTCATCCTTAAGTGTGAACCCGCACCCCTACTCATATTAACAAGTAGCTGATATATCATGAAGCACTTTATTTGAAGTTCAAATACAGAAAAACGTGGGACATCTGCTTAGTTAACACAGCTCTTACGTGACGGACATTGTAAGACCTTTTTAAGGGTTTTATTTAATGGATTCGGCACTAAATAAATTCCTATTTCGTAATTGCGAATCAAACCCAAGACTCTAGGTTTATCAAGTGAATTGAGACTAACGTCTTAACTCCCTTGGCTATCCTGAGCACCATGATAGTTCCTGAGAAGATTAATGCATCGAAGCTATTCCTATGCAGGCAAGATCTACAGTTGAACGAACCTGAGTTGGGCTTTATGTAATCTGAGCCCATTTAATCATTGTCGAGCCCAAATAAATCCCAATGATATTCGGGGGGGATTTTATCCGGCCTGTACAAATAGTCTTCCTTGTAGCTTATCAATCATTCGGATGACAATGGCAATAGGAACGCGCGTGGGCAGTGAGTTAATCCGGGCGACCGATGTAGTTTATCAGATCTTATCACCTGCTTGTATTTGTTTATCTGACAAAGGGAGGGTCCGGGAGAGACAGAGAGATAGAGGCAGGGGGAGGAACTAGAGGCATTTTCCACTGGGCAAATAGCAAACGTTGGAGAAGAAGGGTAAAACTGTAAAAAAGATGTCGTCACGCTGGTTCTGTGTAACCTAAGCAGATTTCCCATTGTATGCTACTAGTCCGCAGTTTTTTCCGCAGAAATACGCCACAATTTTTTAGCAGATTAAGGTAAATCAGCTATTGAGGTCGTACTCATGACGCGATTTTCGAAAATTTTCTTCAAATGTCCATCGATCCTACCCAGGAGATGACGAAAATGAGGTCCGTTCAAAATATTATATATATACAGTCCATGTTATGTATGTTAGGTTTAATTATTATATCAAATGTAATAGAAAACTTAAATTTTATGTTTGGTTTTTTTCTTTAGGAATAAATATCATTATTTTAATTATGGCAATAAAGTAATTGTAAATTTATTTGTAGTTATTTTTCTGAATAAACATACTTTATTATATATATATATATATATATATATATATATATATATATATATAATATTTGTCTGTTAACGCTCTAGCGGTCGCAATTTTTGTTTGATCGTTACCAAACTCGATATTTAAACGTTTTATGCAAAAAGACAGATCAAGTTCGTTAATGGCTGAAATCGGACCAGTGGGAGTGGGGGTTTAGAGGGGGGATTTTCGAAAATTCAAAATATCTCCGTTATTATGCGTCGGATTGAAAAATTTTGTATAGAATGAATCATATAGCAAATTAAATTTACTATAAATATTGTTCTATACATTTATTCTGTATCTTGAATATTAACCGAGATATTTGCATTTGTATTCTGCGTGTGGTCGGCAGGAGTCGGCTATGTTCGGACATTCCGCCGAGAGCTCTGGCGGCCGTTTCCGTAACTATTCGTCCCTCGTGAATAGGTTTAGAGGTTTCTTACTACTACAGTTGTTATTAGGCAGATTTCTCTATTGTAAAACTTCACGTGGGAATTCTGCTTAGTTTACGCAGCCCCTGCGTGACGGACTTTATTCATTTCTTCGTTAGTCAATCATGTAGTGAGTTATTCCTACTCGTTTTCAGGGTGAAATGAGACCATGGTATATAGCTTGTGTGTCAGAGCTACAGGTGGGAAATCTCCTTAGTTTACGCAGCATTTGCCTGACAGACATTTATTCTGTAATCTATAAAGTTCCCATCGAATTGAATATTGTTGTAAAAAACCTGTGTGTTGTTACCTGAGCTCAAATTTCAGAAACGTCCGAAAACCAGACACTTCATAAAAATAAGTTCATATATGCTTCCACTGATGGTATCATCATTCTTTAATATGGCACTCTTCCATTCTAAGTAGGTCCGTAACTCTCGTTGAGTCAAACAGCTGAATCCTCAGAGGTAATTTTAAATACATTTATGATTTGATGGTTGTACTTCAGGATAAGACCAATAAGCAACTCACTTTTATCCATCTTTGATGAATCTTCTACTTTCATTTTCATCATTTAAAACTTTCACAATGAATCTTCTCCGAGCACAAATGGTTCTGGGTAATCTGCCATAAGTCCACATTTCATCCTGCCCTAATCGAATAATTTCTCTTATTTGAAGAGTACGACTTACACTCCCTTAAAAGAAAAATGTCCTTACCTAGTGTGTAACAATTTTTAATACTTTATTAAAATTATTATTATTTATTAACGTCCACTTTTTGCAACTTAGGCTAATCGGGACGGGTTACCTACAGGTTACCACGCTTTTTTAGCCAGGGAGGGATTTTAGGACGTTATTTAATGAATTTCGTCACTAAATAATTTCTTTTGCCCAGGCAAGAATCGAACTCGCCACTCTAGGTTTACCATGTGAGATAAAGGTCAACGCTTTAACTCGCAAGGCTAACCTGAGCTCCATTTTATTAAAATACCTCTTTAAAAAGCATGACTACATGTGCTACCAAGTTCTATCAATTGTAGATCTGGCACTATTTTCTACAGAGTTGAAACTGCTTAATTTTCAGTAATGATCTTTCTGATTTTTATATTCGTTTTTCATTGCTTTGACTCTCTTTGCCAACAAAGTTACCTTTATCTTATCTTTAAACTGGTTTAGGATGATTGATTGATCGTTACCAAACTCAACACTTAATGTTTTTATGTGAAAAGAAAGATCAAGTTCAAGTTAATGGCAGAAATTGGACCAGTGGAAGTGGGGGTTTAGAGGGAAAATGAAGTATCTTCGTAGTTGTAAGTCGGACCAAAATATAGTACATAACCAGTTTTATTGCAAATTAAATTATCTATAAGTGTTGGTATATGCATTATTTCTATATCATGAATATTAACCGACGTATTTATATTTTTAGTCTTTAGTAAACCCCCACTCCTACTCATGTCACGTTAACAATAAGCCGTTATGAACCACTTTATTATAAGGTTATATATCAAATATTGTTTTCAAGTAACATTTATTATGCGATATAATCAAAATGTTTATTTTATCTCTGCCATACTCGATATTTAACCTTTTCATTCAACACTAAAGGTCGTATTTGTTATTGGCTTAAATCGGGTACGGAATAGGAGGTGGGGGAGGGATTTCAATAATTCAAAATATCTCCGGTGCAATGAGTCGGATCGAAAAAAGTTATAGAACCAATCTTGTTGAACTATTGATGATCTACAATTATTGCACTATGCATTTTTCGTAACTCAAGCTTTAAGCGACATATTCGTGTTTTCTTTTTTAGCCTTCTGTAACCCCCACCTCCGCTTCCTTTTACTCATCTGTTGTTTTGCACAGAAATAGGGAATATGTGGTGAGATAAGATCAAAAGTGAGTTATAACAGCACGTGGGAAATCTGCTTTGCTTACGCGGACCCCGTTCGTCGGATTTATTATAACTAGCGTCATACTATTAATTTTTAGTTATCATCAGTAAGAAAATCGTCTGGAAAGTGTGTAAAATTAGTCTGAGCTCGAGTAAAGGCCTTGAATAGTTGTCTGCAACAGTCGATAATTTTGCCTATCGGCCAGTTAGTGGGCTTATATCGCAATGCACGGGAGCGGAGAAGGTGGGACGTGCCTGCAATGGAAACTTAATTAAAGGAGAAGTTCAATTAATGTTCTTATTGACTTTTTAATGGCTACCATTTGGGTTTTATGCTCCTAGAGAAGGGAAAGAGCTCGTGTTACTGTGCCTTGGGGATAGTTTTCTAAAATAGCCTTTTACTTATTATTATTTTTTTTTTTTGTGCTGCCCCCTTTTATCCCTTTTGTTTATTAACTCTTAGAAACGGCATAACTGCATGGCTACATGCTATTACGATTCAAAGGAGCTGACCGATTCTATGAAGTCTTTGAACCTCAATAATGGGAGTAAGTAATGAGAATATTTTCGGGGGTGCCTTTTACCTGGGGGATTCATGTGCATGTTTTTTTTTTCTTTTTTATATAATTTCAAACATATTTAGGATTAATTGACAACTTCTCTTCAAAACACAAATTATCACTTGAAACCACTTTGTGCCAAATGCTTGTACACTTGACAAGCATTTTCCATTTCTTCAAAATTGTCGCAACACTTACCAAACAGGAAGTGTGGCATGATCGAGAAGTCCAATATCCAGGCTGGTTCTGAAGAGGATACAATTCCACTATTTGAGTTTCGCTTTATTAAGAGTTTATTATCGTCAGTCTATTAACATTTAATTGTTCATTTTTTTTTGGAACTATTGTATATTGCATATGTTTTGTTACAAACAAACAAACAAAATAAGCTACCCTCTTTCTGAGGGCACCTGTATGGTCAGACTCCTAATCTGCCAATTTCTTTGCAATAATGTTTTTTTTTGTTTTAATTTTGTTTAAATTGTATACGAAAATTTGGAATAAATTGAATGATGCAAATTAGGGGGGTATCTCAGGTGAGAGTGCAGCTTAATATTTTCATCTTTATTTTTTATATAAATGATGATGGATGATTCTTATTGATGATTTTAGAACAAGCGTGGATAAGTTCTTCAGATCATCGTTTGCTAGCCCTTGTTCTATTAGTATCTTCACCGTTTTTTGATGGAGGGTCTCTTGAGCCGAACAGTAGCCCCATTACCGACCAGTCTTGAATTTCGTATTTTTTTGAGAAATAGCGGAAACAAGGTTCATATATTCCTCTTTTCTCCTGGTCCACCTCGTCTGCTTGGTTTTTATTAATCTCAAAACGGACAGTAAGATCCAGAATTATGCCCTTTTTTTCATTTGTCTTGATGGCTACAATATCCGCTCTTCTTGAAGTGCCGTTTGAGGAATTGCAAACCACCTCTTCAAATATATCCCAATCTGGGTGCTTCTTTTTCAAGAGGTGAGCAATTTGAGCCCGAACTTATATTATAAGAGTATTTGAAATTGTATTATAAGTTATTTAAGTAGAATACTAACATAAAATGGCCTTTAACGACTTCAGCCCTCCACCACTTCCTCTTACACCCCCATTTCTCAGTTGCATGGTGGTACCAATCTAATCTTCTAGACACAAATAAATGTATAAAAAATGTGTAGGAAGTTAGTTAGCTGATGCAGAGGGTAGTTGGATACAGGATCAAAGAGGATAGGCGAATTTTCATATTTAAAAATGTTTGTAAATGTGACCATCGCCCAATAATAATATTGCCCTGGAGAAGGATATCAATGGTGTCTAAACTGAAACCATAAGAAATACAGACATCTTTCGACTGATTTAAAACTTCCGTTGCTGATACCAAATCCTTTGCGACAAATAAAAAAAATGTATTGAACTAATATTGTACGAAATAGCTCATTCAATGATCAATCTTTGCTTCATGGAATAACGGTAATATGTAAATATAGGCTTTCTTCTGACTCCAACTCTCATGCTGAGATTTAAACCATTAACCATTGTTTATTTTTGTGATTTAGTAATTTAATATTGAGTTTAGAAGAGATGTGTGTGTCTCATTTCCGTCATCTGCCTGGTAGGATCTGTGGATACTTTCAGGTCGTTTAAAGACAACCTGAATAGCTTACTTCTCTTAAAGGAAATCTGCTCAAACATTTTCCTTAAAATACATAATTTAATTAACTTTACGAATAAATAATGGCGGTCATTCTGGTAGAACCTGAAGCGCGAAAAAATATATATACTAGAAATCTAATTAGTATCATAGCTAAACCATGGAGTTTTATATAGTTGGCTATATTACTATATTCTATTTAGATATAAATCAGGAAACTGAAGTAGCCGCTATAATTAAAAGGAAAGTGGTGTTTAAAAATAGTTTTCTAGAAGCGGTGTTTATCTTCTAAGAGAGTAAACAGACTGGAAATAAGGAGACGATAGTGCAACTAATTTCTGGTGTAGGGAAGAAGCGCAAGTTTGACATATCACGCATGCGCGCTTGGGCATAGCTGCCACAAATCATGCTCAAAGACGCCATCCGTATTTCAAATCTCGGATCAACAAGTTCATGAGCCGGCCGTAGACTCGTAAAACAGCTGGCCAACAGTCACGTGATTTATATTTTGAGGCGATGCGCTCAGTCCACAAGTCAGTCCTTTCCCTTCTCCAAAGACAAACTGCATAGTGGTTCTCTTGAATGGATATTGTGCTTCCACACCTTCAGCTGTGGTCTTATCCTGCTTATGGCTGTTCTGTATGCAGAACACATCTGACAGTTAGTTCTCTTGCAAAGAATAAGACGATATAGATTTATATTGTTACGTTTTATTACCTAAACAAGTAATAAACGTATTATTATTTTCAATAAGAGTTCTTTTGGATTGCAAAATTAAATACTCGCAAGTTTCACAGTTTTTATCACTGCACAATTTATTTCAAAATGCACAATAAACTTGGTAATTATTCTTAATTACTACTCACAGTATACACTGATAGCGTTACTGTTCTTCAGATTACACAGTCCAATAATTCACTCACGGTCACTGAAATTCACAGAAAGACGGCACTGCACTGTCCTTTACTACGCGGCACTAAACTGTCTTAAACACGGCACTAATCTGTTACTTACAGTCACGGCACAACACTGTTCTTCTTATAAAAACACTTTACCGCACTGCACTATGTCGCACTGTAGCACTGATGTGACCATCAAGACAGGTTAGAATAAAACTGAACTCGCTCGCGGCTGGCCGTTCTTTATTAGGTTGTCGGCATACATCATAGGGGCATTGTCTGGACCCCTCGACGTCTGCCTGGAAGGTACTGGTAGGAGCTAGGACATTCTGTCGGCTTCTTTAATAAGATATAAGACAAATACGCGACTCTCTGCTAATCCTTCAATTTCACAACAATATATTTGTCTGCTAACCCTCTAGCGGTCGTAACTGAATACCTAAACGTTTTATATAAAAATAAAGATCAAGTTCGTACGTGAGAGGGGGGTGTTTAGAGGGGAATTACGAAAATTCGAAATATCTTCGTTATTATGCGTCGGATCGAAAAATTGTATAGAATCAATCTTATTGCAAATGTAATGTTCTATAAATTTTGATACGTACGTTTTTCACTATCTTGATTATTAACCGAGATATTTACATTTTTTAGTTTTCAGCCTTCAGTGAACCCCCACTCCTACTCATTATATTTTGAAGCACTATATTTGAAGCCTAAATACCAAATATTGTTCTCATTGAACTCTTAAGTTTTGAGATAAATGCAAATAGGTTACACACGTGGGTAATCTGCTTAGTTAACTCAGCCCCTGCGTGACGGACTTTTCGGTCATGAAGAGAAATTAATGAACTCCAGGCTAAATCCGATAGAACGCAGTCCCTCCATAGCCTGTACCAGTTGACCAATGACAAGCTACTAGCCAGGGTGATTGTGAATACTAAACTTTTATGCCCCATCCACTTGGCGTGAGGGATCCGATCTTACGAACTTCAACGCTTTGACATATCTTATTCCAACTTTAAGCACCATTGTTTTCAACAGATCATTACTACATGAGAAAAATGCAAATACGTCGTGGGATGACGTCACCAATTAAGATTCTATTTTGCTACTTGAAAATTATTGAACGGGAGAGGGGTTTGAGGGAGGATTTCGAAAATTCATATTTTACTTATCATGAGTCGTATCAAAAAATATTAATGAACCAATCTTGTTAAAACTATTGATGGTATACAATTGTCGTTATATTCATGTTTTCGTAACTCAAATATTAAGTGATTTGCACTCACTTTATAGTTTTCTTCCTTCAGTAAACACCCACTTTTACTCATCGTATTTTTATTTATAAATTGAAGATGTTAGTCAGTTATTTAGCGTTTTCTTATGGATAGTATTAAACAACAATATAGACATCAGTTAATGGTGAGAAAAATTAATTAACTTCAGTCCAGTACCGATAGAACATCGTCTCTCCGTAGCTTGCACAAGATCACAATGAAAAGCAATTAACCGTGAAAACTAAGCTTTTATGGCCCATCCACTTGGCGTGAGGGATCCGAACAAACAAGCTTCAGAGCTTAGAAATATCTTAGTGACAAGGTGTACGTACTTTCAACAACTTTGGTTTCCAATTTCTTGTTGCATCCTAGAACCCATGATGCACCAAATATGTCAAAATTGCCTTTCCGAAAGATTTTCATCATCCCGGTACGACTCTCAGATGATGTCATATTTTAGTAGCCCTGACTCTAAGTCGAAGTCTATATAAATTGGACCTTACTATCAAACTCGATATTAAACGTTTTATGTAAAACTAAAGATCCAGTTCGTTAATGTCTGTGTGGGGGGTTTCGAAAATTCATAATATCTCCATTACTATGAGGTTGATCATAAAATTTAATAGAACCAATATTATTGCTAATTGAATGTCCTAAAAATATTGTTATACGCATTTTTCTCTTTCAAATTAGATGTTTACATTTTTCAGGATCCAGACTTCAGTAAACCCCCATTTTTTAGCAATCGCACTTTAATAATAAGGGAATATATCGTGAAACTTCATATGACTAGCTTAAATACCCAATATTGTTTTCAACAGAACTTTACTAGATGAAATACGTGTATATTGTTTGTGTGTTGACGTCTTCGATTAAGATTTTATTAAACACCCACTTAGTGTTTCATAAATCACCCATTTGAGATCATTAGTGTTTCTTATCAGCACGTGGGAAATCTGCTTAGGATACGCATCACCTGCGTGACGGACGTTTTTAATCTCGTGAGAGGTTTTGTATAAAGTGACTTTCCCCAAAATTTTAAGAATCGTTTTTATTTTAAAATCGTGAGACAGAGTATACATTTATTGATTGTGCACTGAAATGTTACTAAGGATCTGAGCATACATCTTGTAATATTAATTATGCTTCAAATTATTGATACCTGTATATAATTATCTATTTAATTTATTGACTTAAATATTTGTATTAGTTTATTATTATTATATTTATTAACGTCCTCTTTTTGCAAACTAAGGCTAATTGGGACGGCTTATCTACAGGTTACCACCCTTTTCAAGCCAGGATTTAGGATTTTATTTAATGAATTTCTTCACTAAATAAATTCCCTTGCCCAGGCGGGAATCGAACTCGCCACTCTAGGATTGCCATGTGAGATTAAAAGCAACGCTTTAACTCGCACGGCTAACTTGAGCCCCTATTTTTAGCAGATTTCCCTTAAGGGAAATCAGCTATTGAGGTCGTACTCATGACGCGAGTTTCGAAAAATTTCTTCAAATGTCCATCGATCCTACCCAGGATATGACGAAAATGAGGTCCGTTCAAAATTATATATATATATATATATATATATATACATATATATATATATATATATATATATATATATATATATATATATATATTTGTCTGTTAACACTCTAGCGGTCGCAATTTTTGTTTAATCGTCACCAAACTCGGTATTTAATCGTTTTATGTAAAAAGGAAGATCAAGTTCGTTAACGGCTGAAATCGGACCAGTGAGAGGGGGGGGTTTAGAGGGGAGGATTTTCGAAAATTAGAAATATCTCCGTTACTATACGTCGGATCGAAAAATTGTATAGAATCACTGTTATTGCAAATTAAATTTACTATAAATATTGTTATATATATTTATTCTCTATCTTGAATATTAACCGAGATATTAGCATTTTTCAGTTTTCAGACATCAGTAAACCGCCACTTCTACTCATGTTACATAAACAATACTCTGCTACATAATAAATCACATTATCCCAAGTTTAAATACCAAAAATTGTATTCAAGAGACCTTTATTATACGAGATACATGCAAATATGTCCCGGTGACCCCCCCCCCCGTCTTAAGGTTTTGGACTACTAAAATTTGATTGATTGAGATAACAATTATTCTGACTCATTATTAATTACAGTACTAGGTATAGTAAATAGTTCTCAATAAAATTAATATGTTATAATCTGATATATTACAGAAATTGTTATTCTTTCCGGCGTGAAGCGGCAGACCCGTTTGTTTACATTTCTAACCTAACGCTTCCTGTCGGCAGGTTATTGAAATTAGAAGAAACATTTCTTATTTCCGTTAGTATTTATTCACGGTGCTGCTGTGTTACCAGTATGTATATTTATCTATTACTAAACTTCACGAGGGAAATCTGCTTAGTTTACGCAGCCCCTGCGTGACGGACTTTTGTTTATTAGTGTCTGGCGATCTAGGACTGAATGAAGATGGTCTTTTGAATTAACCTGAACTCTTCATAAGTAAAGGAAAATATTTCAGTACACTTGGCAGTATTATTCGTCCTATTATGAATATGATGTCTACCTGCCTTAAACTTTTTTCAACTCAAAAAGATAATAAAAAAATATGAAGTGACCTCATTTTTGCCAGTAGGTAGGATTGGTGGGACAATTGGAAAGAAGTTTTTAAAATCTCTTCATGACTACAAGCTAAGTAGCTCTTTTCCATTTAGGGGGACTCCGCTAAAAATGACTAATTTTTTGTAAACGATTCCATAAAAAGATACGTCGTAAAATCGTGCTCCCATCTTGTAATTATGAGGAGAATGTGACTTAAACAGTTATTGCTTTGGGCCTTTGGTCTATAATTGCGCTTATGTCATTAACAGAAATATGGACAATTTGTCCTTAATTGCACTGAGTGCTTGCATTTCTGATTATTTTCAAAATCCTCAGGAATCACCTGCTGTTTAAATTCAATAGAGAAGGATTTTTATTTATTAAAGCCCGCATTATGCAAAATTGGCTAATGGGTAAGGATTATATTACAGATTACCGCCGAGTTGTAGCCACGGTGGGATTAAAGATTTTATTCAGTGTGTTTATATCTAAATAAATTCCTATTGCCCTGCCTTGGAATCGAACCCAGAACTCTTAAGTTTATAAGGAATATAAGGACCTACGATTTAACTTGCATGACTAACCTGAGCCCCAATAAGAGAATATCTTAGAAATACACTTTAGATTTATATTAACAGAATTGTGGATTTTGAGTAAATTTCCCTCAAGGGAAATCACCCATTTGAGATCATTAGTGTTTCTTGTCAGCACGTGGGAAATCTGCTTAGGATACGCAGGACCTGCGTGAAGGACGTTTTTAATCTCGTGAGAAATATAAAGTGACTTTCCCCAAAATTTTGTATAAAGTGACTTTCCCCAAGTATACATTTATTGATTGTGCACTGAAATGTTACTACGGACCTGAGCATACATCTTGTAATATTAATTATGCTTCAAATTATTGATACCTGTATATAATTATCTATTTAATTTATTGACTTAAATATTTGTATTAGTTTATTATTATTATATTTATTAACGTCCACTTTTTGCAAACTAAGGCTAATTGGGACGGCTTATCTACAGGTTACCACCCTTTTCAAGCCAGAATTTAGGATTTTATTTAATGAATTTCGTCACTAAATAAATTCCCTTGCCCAGGCGGGAATCGAACTCGCCACTCTAGGATTGCCATGTGAGATTAAAAGCAACGCTTTAACTCGCACGGCTAACTTGAGCCCCTATTTTTAGCAGATTTCCCTTAAGGGAAATCAGCTATTGAGGTCGTACTCATGGCGCGAGTTTCGAAAAATTTCTTCAAATGTCCATCGATCCTACCCAGGATATGACGAAAATGAGGTCCGTTCAAAATTATATATATATATATATATATATATATATATATATATATATATATATATATAAAATTGTAACCTCTGTCTGTACATTGATTTTTTTCGCGAAATTTCACGATAACTTATCGTTTCACATGTCATAGACACCATAACTGCATTTTGTTTCTTTGGTGTCTGTTTGTTTGTTTGTTTGTTTATTTGTTTGTTTGTTTGTTTGTTACCTTTTCACGCATAAACGGCTGAACCGAATTTTATGAAACTTGGTATGTATATTACTACTAGCCCAACTTAGACTTTAGGCTATATTAATGTTCTCTAAGACGAACAGGAGTGGGGGTTATAAGGGAGGCCTGAAATTAAAAATAGCGATATTTCATTTTCTATTGCTTTTTCAGCAAATATGCTCATAACAAAAGTGGTTTATTTTGTAATTTAGAGTAACGTTTTGTTATATGCACTTTTGCCGTATACGGAAGTATAAATGAGTTATACGCTAAACACTATAGCGGGAGTCCACAATTTTATTTGGCATAAAAGACTCAACCGAACTAAAACAAACTCGCTGTGTGAATTAATACTAACGATTTACTTATAATAAGCCATACTAACATTTCTAGGGACGGGCAGGAGTAGGAGTTATAAGGGAGACCAGAAATTAAAAATAGCGATATTTCGTTTCCTATTGCTTTTTCAGCAAATATGCACATAACAAAAGTTGTTTATTTTGTTATTTAGAGTAACTTTTGTAATATGCACTTTTGCCGTATACGGAAGCATAAATGAGTTATACGCTATAAACTAAAGTGGGAGTCCACAATTTTATTTGGCACTAAAAACTCAACCGAATTAAACCAAACTGGTTATGTGAATTAGTACTAACGCCTTCATTATAATAAGCTATACTAACATTTCTAGGGACGGGCAGGAGTGGGGGTTATAAGGAACGCCTGAAATTTATAATAGTGATATTTCGCTTCCTATTGCATTTTCGGCAAATATGCACATAACAAAAGTTGTTTATTTTGTTATTTAGAGAAAAAAATTTTTTATATACACTATCATCGTATACCGAAATATTAAGACGTTATACGCTAAAAATTATAGCGGGAGACAACAATTTTATTTGGCACAAAAGACTCAACCGAACTAAATAAAACACTCATTATGTGTATTAGCACTAACGCCTTCCTTATAATAAGCCATTCTAACATTTCTAGGGACGGGCAGGAGTGGTGGTTATAAGGGAGGCATGAAATTAATAATAATGATTTCCTATTGGGTTTTCGGCAAATATGCACATATCAAAAGTTGTTTATTTTGTTATTTAGAGAAATTTGCTCAACACTTCTTTTCAATATGAACTACCAGGTACCTCACTTGAAAAAATTAATTCAAATGTATATCAATATTTTCTCCTTAATAATTCAAATCTATGCATAATGCACAGGAGACGGGAAATATGACAATATGCAGGACAGTGAAGTTTTACATAAAAAAAATAATTTTATTATTAACAAATGCCAACAACGGGTATTAACCCTAAACACTGGAACGGGTAAATGTCAAAATATTGTGCAATGTAAAGCCTTGCCAAAAATATACCATCACCATTCAGCCTCAAATGAATTCCCGAGCGAAGCCGGGTATCTAAGCTAGTATATATATAAAATTGTAACCTCTGTCTGTACATTGATTTTTTTCGCGAAATTTCACGATAACTTTTCGTTTCACATGTCATAGACACCATAACTGCATTTTGTTTCTTTCGTGTATGTTTGTTTGTTTGTTTGTTTGTTTGTTTGTTTGTTTGTTTGTTACCTTTTCACGCATAAACGGCTGAACCGAATTTTATGAAACTTGGTATGTATATT
Organism: Riptortus pedestris; assembly: GCA_019009955.1. Taxonomy (NCBI): domain Eukaryota; kingdom Metazoa; phylum Arthropoda; class Insecta; order Hemiptera; family Alydidae; genus Riptortus; species Riptortus pedestris. The sequence continues at coordinate 139,443,210 of CM032230.1, forward strand.
ACTACTAGCCCAACTTAGACTTTAGGCTATATTAATTTTCTCTGAGACGAACAGGAGTGGGGGTTATAAGGGAGGACTGAAATTAAAAATAGCGATATTTCGTTTTCTATTGGTTTTTCGGCAAATATGCACATAACAAAAGTTGTTTCTTTTGTCATTTAGAGTAACTTTTGTTATATACACTTTTGTCGTATACCAAAGTTTAAATGCGTTATACGCTAAAAATTATAGCGGGAGTCAACAATATTATTTGCCAAAAAAGCCTCAACCAAACTAAATAAAACTCGGTATGTGTATTAGCAGTGAGGCCTTCATTATAATAAACCATACCAACATTTTAATGGACGGGCAGGAGTGGGGGTTATGAGGGAAGCCTGAAATTAAAAATAGCGATATTTCGTTTCCTATTGGTTTTTCCGCAAATATAAACATAACAAAAGTTGTTTATTTTGTTATTTGGAGTAACGTTTTGTTATATACACGTTTGTCGTATACCTAAGTATAAATGAGTTATACGTTAAAACTTTAGCGGGCACTAACGGCTGAACCGAACTTAACAAAGCTCGGTATGTCAATTAGCATTAATTCTTCCATGATTATAAGTTATATTACAATGTTTAGGTTCGAACGGGAGGGGAGTTATAAGGGAGGCCAGAAATAAAAATTCACCATATTTACATGTATAAGAAACGGGAAATATAAAAATTTCGAAGACTGTGAAGAATTATCGAACAAATAATTCTATTATTAGCAAATCATCGGCAACGACGGGTATTAACCCTAAACACTGGGACGGGTAAATGTCAAAATATTGTGCAAAGTAAAGCCTGCTAAAAAATACCATCACCATTCAGCCTCAAATGAATTCCCGGGCGAAGCCGGGTATCTGAGCTAGTATATATATATATTTGTCTGTTAACACTCTAGCGGTCGCAATTTTTGTTTAATCGTCACCAAACTCGGTATTTAATCGTTTTATGTAAAAAGGAAGATCAAGTTCGTTAACGGCTGAAATCGGACCAGTGAGAGGGGGGGGTTTAGAGGGGAGGATTTTCGAAAATTAGAAATATCTCCGTTACTATACGTCGGATCGAAAAATTGTATAGAATCACTGTTATTGCAAATTAAATTTACTATAAATATTGTTATATATATTTATTCTCTATCTTGAATATTAACCGAGATATTAGCATTTTTCAGTTTTCAGACATCAGTAAACCGCCACTTCTACTCATGTTACATAAACAATACTCTGCTACATAATAAATCACATTATCCCAAGTTTAAATACCAAAAATTGTATTCAAGAGACCTTTATTATACGAGATACATGCAAATATGTCCCGGTGACCCCACCCCCCCCCCGTCTTAAGGTTTTGGACTACTAAAATTTGATTGATTGAGATAACAATTATTCTGACTCATTATTAATTACAGTACTAGGTATAGTAAATAGTTCTCAATAAAATTAATATGTTATAATCTGATATATTACAGAAATTGTTATTCTTTCCAGCGTGAAGCGGCAGACCCGTTTGTTTACATTTCTAACCTAACGCTTCCTGTCGGCAGGTTATTGAAATTAGAAGAAACATTTCTTATTTCCGTTAGTATTTATTCACGGTGCTGCTGTGTTACCAGTATGTATATTTATCTATTACTAAACTTCACGAGGGAAATCTGCTTAGTTTACGCAGCCCCTGCGTGACGGACTTTTGTTTATTAGTGTCTGGCGATCTAGGACTGAATGAAGATGGTCTTTTGAATTAACCTGAACTCTTCATAAGTAAAGGAAAATATTTCAGTACACTTGGCAGTATTATTCGTCCTATTATGAATATGATGTCTACCTGCCTTAAACTTTTTTCAACTCAAAAAGATAATAAAAAAATATGAAGTGACCTCATTTTTGCCAGTAGGTAGGATTGGTGGGACAATTGGAAAGAAGTTTTTAAAATCTCTTCATGACTACAAGCTAAGTAGCTCTTTTCCATTTAGGGGGACTCCGCTAGAAATGACTAATTTTTTGTAAACGATTCCATAAAAAGATACGTCGTAAAATCGTGCTCCCATCTTGTAATTATGAGGAGAATGTGACTTAAACAGTTATTGCTTTGGGCCTTTGGTCTATAATTGCGCTTATGTCATTAACAGAAGTATGGCCAATTTGTCCTTAATTGCACTGAGTGCTTGCATTTCTGATTATTTTCAAAATCCTCAGGAATCACCTGCTGTTTAAATTCAATAGAGAAGGATTTTTATTTATTAAAGCCCGCATTATACAAAATTGGCTAATGGCTTAGGATTATATTACAGATTACCGCCGAGTTGTAGCCACGGTGGGATTAAAGATTTTATTCAGTGTGTTTATATCTAAATAAATTCCAATTGCCCTGCCTTGGAATCGAACCCAGAACTCTTTAAGTTTATAAGGAATATAAGGACCTACGATTTAACTTGCATGACTAACCCGAGCCCCAATAAGAGGATATCTGAGAAATACACTTTAGGTTTCTATTAACAGAACAGAATTGTGGGTTTTGAGCAAATTTCCCTCAAGGGAAATCAGCTATTGAGGTGGTACTCATGACGCGAGTTTTGAAAAATTTCCTCAAATGTCCATCGACCCTACCCAGGAGATGACGAAAATGAGGTCCGTTCATTTCCGTTATTATGCGTCGGATCGAAAAATTGTATAGAATCAATCTTATTGGAAATTAAATTTACTATAAACATTGTTCCATACGTTTGTTCTCAATCTTGAATATTAACCGAGATATTTGCATTTTTATTAAATGTGGGCCGATAACGCACGAGTTTCCCGCCAAAAGCTAGTTCGGCCGTTTCTATAACTGCTCGGCTCTCGCATGGTGATTTCTGTATTGTATAACTTCACGTGGGAAATCTGCTTAGTGTACGCAGCCCCTGCGTGACGGGATTTTTTACTTCCTTGCACGAGTCATTTGTAACTTGCCGTAGTATATTTAAATTTCATATTTAAGAGAGTTTTAACATTTAAAGTTACACATTTTTCGATTCTATGCATAGGAATTATTATTATTCTATGCATAGGGGTTATTATTTTAAAATAAAATAAGATTAAATGAAGGTCGCAAACAATTCTGTTTATTTAATAGGAGTTTGCAAGGTAGAGGGGCATCAACGGGTTGTATTTATACCATTTTAAGTCTCAAGATGGGATAGAATCTGATTTGGGAATGTTGTACAAATTCGAAGCTAGGTATGCAGTCAGATGTATTCATAGAGAGGAGTAGTAGGGCGAGGTAGGTAAACAGAAATCACATTCTTGAATCGGTAATTGGGCATTATTCAACAATCTTCCAGGCCGCAACCATTCGTCGGGGCCTATCTACCTCCTCTCTCTCTCTCTCACACACACACACACACACACACACACGTTCTCTCTCTCACACACACACGCACGCTCTCTCTCTCTCTCTCTCTCTCTCTCTCTCTCTCTCTCTCTCTCTCCCTCTCTCTCTCCCCTCTCTCTCTCTCTCTCTCTCTCTCTCTCCCTTTCTCTCTCTCTCTCTCTCTCTCTCTCTCTCTCTCTCTCTCTCACACACACACACACACACACACACAAAACGTAGCTCGTACTTCCATTCGTTCAATGTTACTCCAATGACGTACTATAGTCATTTTAACCATGAGCATGTAATAAAGAAAACCTCATATTAGCTTCCTCCCCCAAAATGTCCTCAAGGATTTACTGTTGAAATTTAATTATAAGATTATATTTTAATTCTTTTTTTTTTTAATTAACGTTGTTTTTGTTGTATCTGCCTCCTCTACCAGCAATGTAATGACGGCCTGTGCTGTAGGCCTTGCATCATAGATTCTGGTTTTTAAGACCGGCAAAGTCGCTAGAAGGGGGCTACTTTGTAAACACGATGGATAATCCACAAAATAGCTATTAGATTCTGATCATGGGGCCAGCATACCAATGTTCGGAAAGGTGAGTTGCAAGACTTTACCGGACTTAAGCGAAAAATGCCGCAAAAAAATCTTATTTTAGATATATTAATGCCTAACCTCATACTTCATATTCAGTCCGCAATAGTAATGTATTCTTTGTTTAGTTGTGTAAAACTATTACTAGTACCATCCGTAGCAAACTTTTTCTACTACATATGGTATATACATTATTTCATGAGAATGATGAGTACAAGAGTTACTCTCAAGTGAAAGTTATAACGACAAGGCGATGTTTTTCTTCCCTACAGTTTTAATTCATATTCGAAGTAGCACTCCGAAAATAAAGACAAACTTTGGTAGAAGCAAATACGGTGTTAGGCTAACGACGCATTGATGACAGCTAGAAATGCGTTAGCGTGATATGTGCTGCGAAATAACTCACAAGGACAAAATAATGTCTGCTGATTGAAATAAATAAATAAAATCAATTATATATGGAATAGATCGTCACGCAACAATTACATCTGCAGAACTCTACCAACCACTCAAAGAAGAAATTAATAAAAACTGGCAACACATGTGGAATGAAACCCAGAACAATAAATTAAAAACTATTAAAACCACCATCCGTCCATGGAAATATTCGACAAGAGACAACAGAAGAGATGAGGTTGTATTAGGAAGACTCCGAATTGGGCACACACGACTTACGCATGGCTATCTTATGACAAAAGGTCAACCCCCGATTTGTGAGAAATGTAACACAGAACTGACTATATATCACATATTAATGCAATGTCATAAGTACACAGATATTAGAAAAAAATACAATATTTCCAATAGTATAGAAGTGGCCCTTGGAGATGACCCGAAAGAACTCGATAAATTGTTTAATTTTGTAAAAAACACGAGTTTATACAAAGAAATTTAAAGTGCAATTGCTCGTATCCTCGTTTATATTGTTAAAATGGCGATACGGATGAGGATTCCAAAATGTGAATTATAAATATTACAGGGCGATGATAACCTGGTAGTTTTTCGCCCTTAAACCCTATACAACAACAACAACAGATCGTCACGCACATTTGGTGGGGTCCACATATTTTGTTTCTAGACCGTTTACATAAATGGGTGGGATATTAAGTGATAGCATGATTATGGAAGAAGACGTAAAATCCAGAATTGTCAAATGGATCAAATGTTTCTAAGCCCAGCAGAAACACTGCTCATTAAAAGCCTCTCCTGAAGCATCTAAATTGATAAGTCTATCCTCAGACTTACAGTTTCCTCCGGGAGATCATGTGGCGTGAGGCGGAGAGTCAGGTGAAGTTGGACGACATGATAAAGGACTTTTGGTGGATAGTGGTCTGAAATTGGAAAACTGAAGGAGCTTTGTTACCTGGAAAACATCACCACCGAAGACAATAGCAGCAGACCTACAAGAACAGGTGTATTTTAGCTATCGAGCATATAAGTATGGGTACCAAAAAAAAATGTTTAAATGTATTCTAAGTCATTCATTTGGAATATGGTCTTTAATGGGAGTGATTGATGGGATCGTCGCAAAAAATAATACGACTTATTAGAAGATATGAAAGTTTGACGTTATTAGTCGTTTCCAAAATGTTGGAACAAATTGCTCATGTAAGCAAAAGTATAGAAAGTTTGTGCTCCTTTAGTACAATGTTTATCTTTACAAAAAGTAAAATCCACGTATTCTTAGGTTGGACTGAAGCTCCAAGCTTGACTGATGCTAGAAGAAGATGCCGAACGCAACAGCCAACGCCCAAGAAACAATTCAAGTTTGTAAATATACTAGTGGAATTAAAGAAATAGAAAAGAGTAGAGCCGAAGATAAAATAAGGTAAACGGAAGCAATCTGAAAATAGACATGTTTGCAAGCTTTCATTGTTGGGACACACACACACAATAAGTTAGTATAGCTTAGCCCATTGTGGGGGACACGTCGGATTCCTTCAAAGTGCCCGGGTCTCGATCCGGTGTGACTATCCGGGAGCACGAATCAGCTGCCGCATCTCATTATACGCCCAATCCAATGGCAATAACTTATATTTACATTGTGAAGATTACTCAAATAGCCTTGCCTCGTGTGACCTGACCGCCCATATTGAGATGTCCCCGGCTCTCTGAGTCACAACTGAGCTGTCTGGGCTTGGTCGTATTCTCATGCTAATTGAGTTCGTCCTTAGACAGAAATGTTGCTCGAGTAGTTTTCTTGTTTTTTGTATTGGAATTATATTCTGTTCCTATTTCTCCTATGGTCTTATTTTGCAATCCTCCAGCTAGCCTCAGTACTATGTTAAGCTCTTCTATAATGTGTTCGCATTACGCAAAGTATATACTCGCTTTGAAAGGATGTGACCTCACTGCGCAAATGCAATAAAGCCAATTTGACAGGATGTGCCTCATGTCAAAATGTGCAAATCTACTATGCTGTCTTTGACAAGTTGTGTCCTGAATCAGAAACCTACTATACTGTCTTTGACATGTTATTCCCCCAGTACGCAAATATGCTACACGTCTTTAATAGACTGTGCCTCATGTACGCAAATCTGTCATACTGTTTTTGAGAGGCTGTACACCCAGTAGGCAAATATACCAGCTGGGACACAGCAGTGACAAGCTGTGTCCCAGCTCGCCAAGTCGCCCATCATCCATCTCTCATACATTTTGGCCCACTATGGCTCAACTTCTTCATGGTTTAACATTCAAACATCACTTACACTTTGGAACTGAATGGACGTTCACGTCCCATTATTGCTGAGGTATACTATTTTCAATTCTTGGAATGATCCAGGCCAATGATTCAAATCTAGAAGAAAATTATAAATCAAAAATATTTTGAATTTTTGGGCTTCAGTTTAAGGATCTTCAACTTGGGCTAGGGATAATATGTCGTTCACTATAGTCAACATTTTTCAATAACATTTAAAACTTGCTCATACTATAATGGATGCCTGGCAATTAAAACGTTTTGTCATGCCCCTACAAACTTTCTTTGGGATTGAAGTGAGTAGTAAACAATTTATAATTGAAATTTGGGAGAGAAAGGACCCGAAAATATTTGTTGTAAATTGAGAAGAGTTACCACCGGACTTGTATATCTTAAGATCGAGCCGAATCCATAAATGTTGATCAATCATCACTTCAGGAACGCGGCTGCATTGAGACACTCTCTATGCACGTCAACTGAGATGCACTCAAGGCAAACGTGTAGTTGCTCAGAGAGGCGCAGGAGGGCTCCACGTGTAGAGGCCCGCGCCTCTTTGAATAGGTTGTCTCAAACAAAAAGACAATTAATATCAGTCAAGAGGGGTTTGAATGGGCAGAGAGTGTGTAGACTACCGTCAGGATCACCATAGCCGTCAAGATAAGGCCCTCGGCTGAAGGTTAATGGTCTATGGCTAGGCTTCTATCTCTCGGTGGCACATTCCATCTTATCAGCATTTTTATATAATGAGAATCTTCTTAACTCTATGCAAATAAATCAAGCCCAATCGGAGATTCCCTTTTCTAAGCTTTTAAAAGGTCAGATTTAGTTTTTCCGAAGAAGATTAGTCAGAAAGTTCCTTAATTGGCGGCCAATCGATTGGCTATCATTGATCAGAAACTAGCCATTACATACGCTTTGCATTTTACATAACGCATCGCACTGTTTCTTTTGTTCTTCCAAGCCCCTGAAGAGCTGTGAAGTGCTTGACACTACCTGAGAACAAGGCAAAATAGTTTAAGCAAAAAATAAGTTTTATTCAATAGTGGACCTAAACGACAGTGGAAGCAGTGGGATATGGGATAAGTTATTATCAAACAAACGACGGAGAATGAACCTTTCATTGGTTCTTCTTAGATTTTTATTTAAGGTTTCGTCTCTGAGCCAAAGCTTAAATCTTAGGTGAATTAATTTGTAATGGAAAATGTTACACCGGTTTATACACGTTCCCAAGAAATGATGTATTGCTTAACATTTAGCCGCAACATTTCTTTGAACTTTGACTAATCGAAAATTATAAGCCAGTTGTAAAATATACCAATACGCGTTTTTTGTTCACTCTATGAAGAAACAGTTTTTGGGAGCACCCTCTTGAGGCAATTAACGAGTGATGTGGAATACTGTCCACAATCAATGGAAATATAACGAGCATGGCCAAAGCCACGTGCCCACGACTTTTAGAAAGATGGCCAGAAGGAAGGTCTGGGGTGTAGTTATATAAAAGATCAAAGATGGACAAGAAGATGATATGATCCCTCCCCTAATGAATTAGAGACAGAAAGATATGGACCCATTGTGTCCTCGGGTTCACTCCTTGTATCATTTGATGACCAGTATGATTTTGGGCACCCGAGCCTTGAAATGGAAATAATTGTGATCGGTTGCTCACCACTTCGGCCTTTGGAGTGATAAGGAGTAGAATTTGAGGACCATACTCTCGATCCTTGGGAAAATGACCAGAATGGCCTGAAAGTCAATTCGTCGATTATGGAATGATGAGGAGGAGGATGTGGAGAAGGCTCCCTCGATCCTTGGAAAAGGAATTAGTTTGATCTTGGGATCACTTCCTTGATCCTTGGAATGAGTTAGGATCACTCCTTCGATCCTTGGAAAAAAGACCTAAATGATCTGATGATCACTTCCTTGACCATTGGAATGATTTGGGACCACTCCTACGATCCTTGGAAAAATTACTTGAATTGTCAGAGGATTAGTTACTTCAACCTCGGGATGATTTGGGACCACTCTTTTGATCATTGGAAAAATGACCAGTCATCTGAGAATTACTTCCTTGACCATTGGAATGATTTGGGATTACTCCTACGATCCTTGGAAGAATGAGTTGAATTGTCTGAGGATCACTTACTTGAGCCTATGGATGATTTGGGATTACTCTTTTGATCATTGGAAAAATGACCAGAGTCATCTGAGGATCACTTCCTTGACCATAAAATGATTTGAGATCACTCCTACGATCCTTCGAAAAAGGGCCCAAATGGTCTGAGGATCACTTTCTTGACCATAACATGATTTGGGATCACTCTCTCGATCCTTGGAAAAATGTAATCTGGGATCACCTTCTCGCCCCTTGGAAATATGATCATTACGATCTGGAGATCACTTCTATGACATTTTACTATGGTATTTATTTACCATAGTAAAATGTCAAAGGAGAATAAAACGGAATTGAAGATGAGACACGATAGCCATCAGACCTCAGCTACGTGTCTCTCCATAGAGGGAAATATATTTCGACTTGGTTTTATATATCATGGATGTCAATTGTAACAAACTGCTTACATTAAGCCCCCCCCCCATCCCCCTCACCACGAACATTGGCAATTCTAGTACTTACATTATAGAGGAAGGATTGGTTCTGCGTGTTAGGAGATAGGCAAGAGATGCGGCATCGTGTAAAGGTATCTGATGAATGGTTTATGTAGTCCGAACAAAGTGATGTAACCGTATACCAAGATATAACCCGATACTTGTGGGTAAAACACCGAATCTTCTCATGACACCTTATATCTTATCTCGGGACCAACGCTCAAAACATAATTACCCCCTCGCGCATACCTCTTCGTACATACGCATCACTAAATAGAAACATGCCTGAAGCGTAACAAAAACTTAAGTATAATGAGTACAAAATACAAAGTTGAGATTTTGAAAGTTCACATATTCGGTGATTCTCAAATTCTACGTTAAATACGCTGTGCCTGGGTAAACAAAGCGGATTTTTAGCCTGCTGACATGAACCACAGATGACTCAACATCGCTTTATAAAAACTATTTCTTCCTTAGCAGAATATCTTATACATGACTTCAGTAGTATGTGGTTCGTGGTTTAATAGCCGATACCTCATATCGAACTAAATACTGAAAACACTAAAATACCAACAAGTCCATTAATATCAATTTCTTAAAAATAAAAAAATAAAAAAAAAATGTAAAAACACATTTCAACATTGTCAAAAATACTAGTGACACAAAATTAAGACATTATCAAACGAAATTTTGGTCACTTGAACGTTAACAGATAAATATATATATTAATTTGAAGGGACCTTGTTTTCTCATCTAATAGGTAGAGAAGCAAGATATTCAACAATACAATGACGATAGCCCATGGAAAATATCCTAAAAACTTTATTTTTAAATGAGAAGTAATTTAAATATTCCGTCATGCAGGTACTGTTCTAACTAAGCAGACTTTTTATGTGCGCTAGATATTTACATTTATCTCAAAAAGTTTGGTGAGAACAATATTTGGTATTTAAGTTTCAAATAAAATGCTTCATATTGTAACAGCTTTTTGTTAATATAGGATGAGTAGGAGTCGGGATTTACTGAAGGCCGAAAACTAAAAAAAGGAAATATCTCGGTTAATAATCAAGATAAGAAAAAAACATACGTAACAACATTTATAGAACATTAAACTTTCAATAAGATTGTTTCTTTACAATATTTCGATGCGATGAGTAATAACGGAGATATTTTGAATTTCCGTAATTTTACATATATGTAAAATTTTGAACGGACATCATTTTCGTCCTCTCCCGGGTAGGATGGACGGACATTTGAGGAAATTTTTCGAAAATCGCCACTTGAGTAAAAGATTTAAAAAAAAAAGAAAAGCACTTTTAAGGAGAAAATTAATAAAAGAAATCAAATTGTAAGTACAACAACCACAAATCATTAACAATACACAATTAAAATGCGTTTGTAATATATAAATAGTATCTTCCATTATTCGATTTATAAATAAAAGCATACAGTCGAATTTATCAAACAGCTGATTGCTACCCCTCCATGTTTGATATTATTACCAGCTGTTATAGTTTATTTAGTGCATGTCTTACGCCAAGCTGAAAATCGACATAAATATTCAGAACTGTAACATTTTAAGTTCATTATTTATTTCAGACTACGACAATTTTAGTATATGAACTAAACTCTAAGTGTTTAAAAATTGTTACTGATAATTTCATTTGTAAAATTTTATCCCCTTCATTAGGTGCCAAAGAAGGCAAAACTAATTGAAAAGAGATATGCTGTTTTTATCTTAGTAATAAATTTACGCGTAAGGCTAAATTACAACCTTTAATGCGTTCTATGGAGAACGTCTGATTGTTTGTCAGTAATAAATTATATTATACAAATTATAATTATTATACATCTTTATGAGAGAGTCAGCGTAAAACCGAAGGATTATAATGGGCGAAACGTAAGGAACCTATTTGGCTCAAGGATGTAATAACTGCGAATTAAGCACGATTTTGTAATCCATTCGAAAAAAAGATATTATGAGTCTTCTCCGTTTTTTCCCCGTCAGAAATTTACTGCAGCAGCGAAACGATGACTGATTGCTGTCATAACTGTGCTAACAGTTTGTTACTGTTAAGACAGTTACCTGCTTTTTCAGGCCGGACCTAATGACCTTGTCTCGCTGCACATTTAGATTCTGTTTACTTCCGGCTGAAACACCTTCCTCCTTTAACTGTTTCATCTTTTCCTTTGTAGAGGCCATTGGCTCAAGTGTCACTCCATAGCGAGCCGTGAACATATTTGATGAAACACATAGAAATGTATGTTCTTGTTTCAACAATATTATTATTAATAAGGATCAATAAGAAGGCCAAGTCCTCTACTGTTTCTTAATATAATGCAGAGAGCACTTTCGGAGCCAACGCTCCATCCTCAGTCCCTGATTAAAGCTGTGGTGCCTGGACCCCGACTGCCGGGCGACTGACAGCTTTGGGACGCCCGGCAGTCGTGGTCCAGGCAACACAGCTTTAATCAGGCACTTAGGATGGAGCGTTGACTCCAAAAGTGCACTCTGCATTATATTAAATAAGTCCATCACGCAGGGGCTGCGTAAACTAAGCAGATTTCCCTCGGGAAGTTTAGTAATAGATAAATATCAATACATACTGCTAACACAATGACACCGTGAATAAATACAAACGGGCCGGGCCGCCTCACAACGGAAAGAAAAACAATTACTGAAATACAGAATATAACACATTATATTATTGAGAACTATTTACTATATCTAGTACTGTAATTAATAATGAGTGAGAATAATTGTTATCTCAATCAATAAAATTTGAGTAGTCCAAATCTTTAAAATGGGGGGGGAGGGTCACCAGGGCATATTTGCATGTATCTCGTATAATAAAGGTCTCTTGTATACAATTTTTGGTATTTAAACTTCCAATAATGTGATTTATTATGTAGCAGAGTATTGTTTACGTAACATGAGTAGAAGTGGAGGTTTGCTAAAAACTGAAAAATGCAAATATCTCGGTTAATATTCAAGATAAAGAATAAACGTATATGACAATATTTATAGTAAATTTAATTTGCAATAAGATTTGTTATATACAATTTTTCGATCCGATGCATAATAACGGAGATATTTGGAATTTTCGAAAATCCGCCCCTCTAAACCCCCCCCCCCTCCCTCTGGTCCGATTTCAGCCATTAACGAACTTGATCTGTCTTTTTACATAAAATATCACATTACATAATATCGAGTTTCGTAACGATTAAACAAAAATTGCGACCGCTAGAGCGGTAACAGACAAATATATATATATACAGTTTTGAACGGACTTCATTTTCGTCATCTACTAGGTAGGATCGATGGACATTTGAAGAAAAATTTCGAAAATTCCGTCATGAGTACAACCTCAATAGCTGATTTCCCTCAAGGGAAATCGGCTAAAACCAGTAGAGGACTTGGCCTTCTTATTGAGCCTTATCAATTGGTTCCTCTACCATCCAGCATATTCCAGAGATAATATTATTATTATTTATTAACGGTCACTTTTTGCAACTAAGGCTAATTGGGACAGGCTATGTACAGGTTACCACCCATTTCTTGCCAGTTTGGGACTTAGGATGTTATTTAATGAATTCCATCACTAAATAATTTCCTTTGCCCAGGCGAGAACAACAAGTAGAAGAAAAAATAAAATAAAGTGAGCAACTTTCAAAAAACATTTAAAAAATATTTGCTAAGGTTTACTTACCACAAGACGCATAATTGAGGGCCGTGGAAGTCTCAGCACTGGACTGAAGATGCCCCTTTAAATGGGACGAAATTGCCTTTTGAAAACGTCTTCTCATTATTTGTTATGTTGTATTGACGTTACTCATAATTCCCATAAATAGTTCAGAAATGGAATTACATTTTCTAGATATAAACTCCTTGAAATGCCCTCGACACCTGAAAAATAGTTGGAAAGACATTTTTTATCGTCATGTTTATAAAAATTTTAATACTTCTTGAATGAATAAAGTTTTAGAATCTAAGAAGTGTCCTATTCTCCTTGGGAAATTCGTGGAGCTAGTATGTTTATATTAGTAGCCAAAAAATTAATTGGCCTTGACGCCCTGTACACCTATGTTCTGCAAGTAGACAAAGACTTCTTACAAGTTGTTTGGTTGCCAGCCGCATTGTTCATAATAATTGTCAATTCTGTAGTACATATTGTATCTTTATACATACAGACCGTATGATGTATCAAGGGTCCAGGAAGGTGTTTGATGGGCCATAATTTTGCCCATAATACTTGTGAAAACTGTAGTAAATCTTCTAGTCACATGCACTTATAGAATGCACGTTGCCATAGATTCCTGCAAGTTGTTTGGTCGACATACATTTTGTCCATAATATTTGTCACTACTGTAGAATACCTTGTACACCTATACAGTTAATAGCCTGCACAGTGACACAGACTCCTGCGAGTTGTTTGGATGACAGTCACACAATATTTGCCAAAACAGTAGTATATCTTGAAGCCCTGTACACCTAGGCTCTGCATGCAGGTGCAGACACCTTACAAGTTGTATGGTTACCAGTCAATTTGTCATGACATTTATCAATTCCGATGTAAACCTTGTATCTTTATACATGTAGACCGTTCGAAGTATCAATAGTCCTGCAAGTTGTTTGATTGACCGTCATTTTGTCCATAATATTTGTAAAATGTAGTATTTCTTGTAGGCCTGTACAGAACGAATATATTCTGCACAATGCCACAGACCCTTGCAAGACGTTTTGCAGACAGACGCTTTGTTCATAATATTCGTCAAAAGTGCAGTATATCTTATACCCCAGTACAGCTGGAGTCGGCAAACAGCAACAGACTAGTTGTATTTATCAAGAGGTTACAAATGGCCTCTTTTCCTCTTGTAAAATGTTTAGTTGAGGGATAAAGCAGACGAAATTTGAACTAACTACGCAACTACCTGGATGGTAGGTGGCATCGTGAGCCAATTGAGTTGCTACTAATAATGATGGAGATTTTCTATCTATAATGACTCAACAAATGGTCAGGTAAATATACTTCAAAATGACCACTTGACCCACCCACCAAGGTCTTGCAAGGCCTATTGCAGAAGATATTCATGAAAAATTTGTCAATTCCGTAGTACACCTTGTATCTTTACACATGTAGAGCGTACGAAATATCAAGGGTCGTGCAACTTGTTCGATTGACCATTATTTTGTACATAATATTTTTCAAGTGTAGTACATCAAGTCCTATAGTTATATTCTGCATAAAGCTATAGATTCCTGCAAGATGTTTGGTTGGCAGTCACTTTGTCCATAGCATTTGTCAATTCTGCAGTACGTCTTGTAGTCCAATACAGTTATAGTCTGCACATTGCCTCAGACTCCTTTGTTTGGTTGGCAGTCCCTTTCTACTTAATATTTCTCAAATCTATAAATATCTTATAGTCCTGTACATCTAAACGAACAAAGCCCTATTCTCTTGCAAAATATTTAGTTGGTGGTCAATGACGTCGAAATTTTAGTTAGATTACTGGTTGGTGAGGCAACCATTGATTTGCTACTTAGATAAGATAAAGATTTTCTGTCTATAATGACCCAACAAGTGGTCAAACCATTCTTCAAAATTACCACTTGACCCACCCACCAAGTCTTGCAAGATCTCTTTAGCGAAGGATTTTCATAAAAACAAACTCTAAGGAGTTCTTCTTGCTATTTTTTTTTCTTTTTTTAAAAAATATATATATGTATAAAATAAAAATAAATAAATTTGAACCAAGCAGGTAATATTATAAAATAAAACAAGGCATTAAATAACCCAAGGAAAGGAGGAAAAAAATTAAATACTATCGTGAGTGCCAGTGACAAAACTGTGCTGAAGATCAGATAAAAGCCCTTGGAATTTTATAATTAGAGGAATCTGCCCTGACGCTGTCTGATGTATGGCGGAGTTCTCGCAGTAAAATGTACTTTTGGTTCGGGGACCGGATTCCGGTCTCCTTAAAATACCCCTTTTATACCCCACATATCCCATTATACCCCACATATACCATTATACTCACTGATAACATTTTCCAGTCGTATCATATCCCTGAAGGAATACGCCAGGTAAATATGTTCTTACTGTTTTAGCAGATTTCCCTTAAGGGAAATCAGCTATTGAGGTAGTATTCATGACGCGATTTTTGAAATTTTTCTTCAAATGTCCATATATATATATATATATATATATATATATATATATATATATTTGTCTGTTACCGCTCTAGCGGTCGCAATTTTTGACATCGTTGCCAAACTTGATATATAATCGTTCTATACAAAAAGAAAGATCAAGTTCGTTAACGGCTGAAATCAGACCAGTGGAGGGGGGGGGGTAAGAGGAGGAGAATTTCGAAAATTCTTAATATCTCCGTTATTATGCGTCGGATTGAAAAATTGTACAGAACCAATCTCATTGCAAATGTAATGTCCTATAAATGTCTCTATGTATATGTTTTCACTATCTTGATTATTAACTGAGATATTTGCATTTTTTAGTTTTCGGTCTTCAGTAAAGCCCCACTCCTACTCATCTCATATTAACAATATTCTATTATGTTGTGAAGCACTTTATTCGAAGCTTAAATACCAAGTATTGTTCTCATTGAACTTTTGAGATAAATGCAAATACGTGGCGCACGTGGGAAATCTGCTTAATTAACGCTGCCCCTCGAAATGTAAAATAATACAACGAATTTATGCCCGAAGGATCACTTTTAAAAAACTAATATTCGCTGACAGCAAACGTCTAAGCAGGCCTTTGTCGAGGGAAATCGGCTATTGAAGTCGAGTACAAACGTCCGTCACATAGGCGCAGCGTTAACTAACCAGATTTGTCACGTATTTGCAAAAAGCAATACCCAAAACGTTCAATGAGAACAATATTTGGTATTTAGCCTTCAAAGAAAATGCTTCAAATTATTACAGCTTATTGTTAACACGACATGAGTAGGAGTAGGGGGGGGGGGTTTACTGAAGGCCAAAAACTAAAAAAATGCAAAACTCTCGGTTAATAATTAAAATAGTGAAAAAACGTATATTTTAACATTTATAGAACATTAAATTTTCAATAAGATTGTTTCTATACAACTTTTTGATCCGTCGCTTAATAACGAAGATATTAAGAATTTTAGAAATTCCCCTCACCAAACCCCCCTCCCCTCCTGTTGAGGTTGAGGACAATAAATAAAGTCTTTAAAGGACCAACTATCTTATTTAGTATAATACATAAAGTCCGACACGCAGGGGCTACGTAGTAAGCTAAGCAGATGTCCCATGTTCTGGAATGACACGTTACTAATCTCATGTAACCATGTAGTCTCTTCGTCGAATTAAAAACCCAATGAGTAGTAGTGGTGGTTTACTGAAGTCTGAAATCAAGAAAGTACCCATAACTCGCTTAATATTTGAAATTCGAAAAAAATGCATAGAACAACAATTGTACAGAAACAATAGATTAACAAGTCTGTTTTTAATATTTTTTTTTAATCATGTTTAAAATCATTGAGATATTTTTGAATTACTCCAGTATTTGATCAGATTTCAGCCATTAACGAAGTGATATTCAGTTCTACATAAAACGTTAATTCCGACCGCTAGCGCGGTAGCATATAATTATGAATTGGGCTCATTTTCATCATCTTGACTCATCTTGGGAAAATTTCGTCTCCTTGAGAGAAATCTGCTAAATAGCCAGTCACGCAGGCCCTTTCTTCTTTAAAATTATTAATTTTATGTATTTAATTCATATTAATTTTATTAACTTTTATTATTTTCTATTTTGTATTTTTTTTTAAATTTAGAAAATTAAAGTATAATTTTTGTACTATTATCAAAATTTAAAACAAATACATTGGATGTACTAGTACTACTGTACGGACCATGTAGAAAATAAATTCTCTCTCTGAAGGGTCACTTCAGTGAGGATAATATATGCATGACAGGAGTCGGAACTATAGTAGTGGAGTTTTATTTGAGAGGATCCTAAGGTCCATAGGACTAGCCAGCGTATATGTCTATTTGATATTTACATAATGAACGAATAAGTGTAATAAGACATAAAATTAGTAAATAAATTAAATAATTCCTCCTTATTACATTATTTACAATTTTAATGCGTCCTCCTAGGAAAAATGGGAGAGGCATACTCTCCGAGTTGTAACGTTGTAATGACTACAAGAGTAGGTCCTATCGGAGATGTTAATTGAGACCATATAGGCTTATCATTGGTCAGAATAAACTCCTTGCCAAACCTATTCCTATCAGATTGACCTTATTTCCTCATTAAAATGAGGGAGACAGCAAGACTCCGAAGGAAACTCCAGGTCAAAGGCGAAGTAGGCCTGACAACATGGCCGTGTTCATTTATGTCCGAGGCGATGGTGAGACACACTAGTTTAGAATTTCAAATTGCGTCCTAGTCTTTCCTTCAATTTATGTTTTTATTTCTCAGACTTTTTTTGTACTTGAGGCTGTTTAAAGACGGCGATCAATTCACCATGGGACAGGGTACAAAGTCAAAAAAAAAAAAAAAAAAAAAATGTGGGTAAAAAAATGGGGAGTTGTGTCCGTTGTTGATGTATGTAGGTGGGAAGAAGTGGTATCAGATCAGCACTACAGAGGGCAGTAAATCCAAGGGCTGCCTCTCAATCCGGAGAGCTGCAAAATAAAACTACCTCCCTCTCATTTCAGCCACTACCATGTCCGCAACACCTCTCATAATCTTATCGTTTTATTACTCCTCCCCATATTTTATGATCTCTTCCCCATCTTATTTAATTATATTTTATGCCCCGGTGCGCCGGAGACCCAGGTGTTGTTTTCAGGGACATGGCAGGGTTCTATGTACTGGCCGATATGCCTGTGTACCTCTCCTTCCTGCCAGCCCATTAAATTAGATTATCTTCATATACTGCGCCACCCCCCTCCCCTTTGCATATCTCTATGTTTTCGAATTTAGGAAGCAGTTAGAAGCCAGATTTAAGTGTCTGAAGGGATCTAAACAAGAAATAAGAATCGGATACAGACGCTGATTTAGAATCAGGTTTGGCAACTCCTTTAAACGTCTGTTTCGGTGCGCATGAATCATATTTATGTAGCATTGTGGATTGGCTGCCACTTATGTGTCCGTTACAGTTAACATTAAGATTCATACTTATGTAATAATGTTTTCGTCACGTTTGGCAATCTGGTCTTAAATACTCATTTCAGAAAAGTTATAGTTATGGCTCTGCCAGATTTGGCTACAACTTCATTGTTGAATTTTGCACACATTATGAATCATATTTAGGTAGCATTGTGGATATGCTGCCACTTATGTGTCCGTTACAGTTAACATTAAGTTTCATACTTATGTAATAATGTTTTCGTCACGTTTGGCATTCTGGTCTTAAATACTCATTTCAGAAAAGTTATAGTTATGGCTCTGCCAGATTTGGCTACAACTTCATTGTTGAATTTTGCATTATGAATCATATTTAGGTGGCATTGTAGTTATATGTTGGTTTCGGTATACATTTGCATAGAGGGTCCGTCGGGTTTGAGAATGATTTTTAATAAGGTGCTCTTATTGAAAAGTTAATAAATCTCTTTGGCCAAAAGGACAACAATTGGATGCTTTCCCTTGCTAAATTCGTCAAATGCATGAAAAACATTTCCTTGGAGGGGTTAAAAAAAAGAGTTCATAATTGCAGGACAGCTGTCCTGCAATTCTATCGGCCTTCAATAGAACATTATGAATGATACTCAGGTAGCAATTATGGTTTTCTCAGATTTAGCTACCACTTCATTTTTCTACTCATTATGTAGAATATTTTGGTAGTTGTGGTTTCGTCAGGTTTAGCAACCAGTTAAATATTGGTTTCAAATTGCGTCTTTCCTTCAATTTATGTTTTTATTTCTCAGACTTTTTTTGCACTCTACATCCTAAAATCCCATCCTGGCTAGAAATGTGTGGTACCCTGTAGATAAATCGTCCCAATTAGCCTTAGTTACAAAAAGTGGACGTTAATAAATAATAATAATAAATATTGATTTCGTTAGAAATTATGAATTGTATTTAGGTTGTTCTTGCAACATTTGCTATCTCTTAAATGTTGATTTGAGCAAAAATGAATCATATTATGTTAACAATGCTTTCGCCAGGTTCGTCAACCAATTAATTTAGGTTCTTGTGACAGATTTGGCTACTACCTCTTAAATGTTGGTCTCGTTAGGCACAATGAATCAAATTTTGGTAGAAGTGCTTTCGCCAGGTTAGGCTACCATTTAAATGTTGGTTCTAGAGAATATCATGAATCCTATTTTGGTATTGGTGATTTCATGAGGTTTGGCGGCCACTTGAATGCTGGTTTGAGTACGCATTATAAACTAAACTGCTCAAAAATGAATAGGGATATTGGTAGGTTGGTAGGTTTTGTGGTATTTATGGGTCCTAGCATTTTTTTTATTTTTTTTAAAATTATAAATATCATTAATATTTAATAGAAATTATTGTCTTTTTCCCCCCATAAAAAAGTTATTTAATTAAGGTCGATTTAATTAAAATTAATAGGATAAGAAAATAATAACCAATATCCCTATTCATTTTTGAGCAGTATATATTTATGGGACAGGACCAGCTACTTCCTAAATATTTGTTTCGGTGTACGTTTGTATTGTGGTTCCGTCAGGTGAGATGCAGAGCCGAGGTATATTGAATAATACTTAATAAGGTTCTCCTGATGATGCTCAATGATACGCGAAACACATGTTTACATTGGCCTAGTCATCAACTACAAAGGTAGGTTTCTTCTTATGATAAACCCTGCCAAGATACTGATTTACAGAAATTTGGTGGCATCTGGTTATTTCAATTAAAGTGATGCTTTTGCACAGCAGCAAGTCTTAGAAACCGAACACTGACGACTTCCGTCTAGATGATATATGGCTATAATTTTATCATTTCCTGTTGAGTATGTGAGGTTTTTTGAGCGTAGTCCGGCGTACCCTTCATGAAGCAGACTTTCACACTCCTAACGACTTCGTCTTCTTGATAATGATGTTCATAGCATTACTGAAGTAATGTCTTTTCAGTGGTTTCGAACTTCTCTTCAACGACTTTATAATCCAACATTTTGCACTCTGAAATTTGTTAAGAGAGAAGAGTTGGAAGATAACGCAGATGTGGAGGTATCTTATGTTTGATATTAGATATTATATGCAAGAGCTAAGTGCTATAAAGGCACTTGCTATCTGTAGTTAAAACCTGTGGTATAATGCAAAACCTCCGAGATTGAGAAAACCTTGCCATTCCAACAGCCAGCAGTAAAGTGAGAACGAAACCTGATTGTACGCTATGGTTGCAATAGACTCTGTATGTTCGGTTTAAAGGATTTGTAATTTAAATTACCCCTGCCTCTTCGAAGGGATAAATGGATGTAAACAGATAAACAGATATAAGGGCTTCTCCCCGGGGGAGACCATAGCCAACTTATAAATATATTTGCTTTTGGTAATGAAAATATTGAACCAAATACGGCCTTATATGGAGGCTGGAATGGGATGGGGGCAGAGTGAGAGAGAGAGAGAGAGAAAGGGAGAGAGAGAGAGAGAGAGAGAGAGAGAGAGAGAGAGAGAGAGAGAGATTAAGAGAGTGTGAGAGAGAAAGAGAGAGAGAGGCCTACCACAGTCCGTCGAGAAAGGATCTCAAAATAAAACTATGGCCCCACTTCACACACTACCGTCAACCCTCTTCCTCATAACATGCTTATTTTATTAGTCTAGCTTCACTGTATTTTATAATCATTTTATTTAGTTTATTTATTTTAGTAAGTCGAGTTGTGTTAAGGATATTTATGTGGCAGTGGCAAGGCCTGTAATCACATGGTCCAAGCTAGGGGCCTTGCCAGTCTTTCATAAAACCCCCATACATAAATCCCAGCAGCAAACGACCCATTGCTTCCTTTTGTCTGACCGCTGTGCTCTTCCTTTTTCACTTTAAGTCATCTCCATCCATGCGTCAGCCTCTCTCTTTCTGCCTATTCTTCAAAAGTGCCCCAGCTTTTGCTTTCTCAACGGCGTTGCTCATCACGAAACTCGTCAATGTATTTCTTCCAACTAAGAAATGTAAGGTATTTAACTACTGAACTTGAAGGACTAATGATTTAGACTCTAAGAAGTCTCCTTGGGATTCTCGTGAATCCAGTATGTTCATAATATTTGCCAAAAAAATAGTTTATCTTGAAGCCTTGTACACCTAGGATCTGCAAGCAATACAGGCTCCTTACAAGGTGTTTCGTTGCCAGTATGTACATAAGATTTGTCAACTCCCTAGTCCATCTTGTATCTTTCTACGACTCTACGAAGTTCCATAGACTCCTACAAGTTGTTTGGTTGAGAGTCACTTTGTTATCTTATCTTGCCTTTTAACTTATATTCTATCTTATGTATGCCAACAGGCAAGATCTATTTACAATACACAATCAACAGCATCACAATCAACATTGAATATGATTCTTGCAATATGTGTGCATGCAAAAAGGTAATAAATCATAATGAGAAAAAACGCCAAGCAAAGATACCCGTGGATTAGAGTTCAGAAATGAACCAATGAACCATCTGTTTAGGTTACTTACCAAACTAAATTAATCCTTTCTTTGATGGACGTAAAATTAAACCATTCATTAACGCCCACATTTTGCAACTACGGCTAATTGAGACGAGTTATCTGCAGGTTACCATCCTTTTCTAGCCAGACTAAGGACTAAGGATTTTATTTAATGAGTTCGTCACTAAATACATTCCTATTGCTCAAACAGGAATCGAACTCGCCACTCTAAGTTTACCACGTGAGATTAGGGCCAACGCTTCAACTCACACGGCTAACCTGAGCCCCAAGTTCGTATTGACATGTCAGCTGTTTTCTGTGTACCTTCAATAAAACAGCTGACGAGGAATAACCTTCTCAGCAAACTAATTGTGGTATATTAATACATTGTATCTAACATATGATATAAAGACACATGTGTAAAGAAAAATAATAAATCAAGTTATTGCATTACTATGAAATGAAGTTGTTTATTTGAATATAATATATTCAAATATATGTTATATTATTACATATTACAAATACATACATATTATTCAAATAATATGTAATATTATTACATTGGCATATAATGTAAGAATATAAGAATCATCTCCTGTGAATGAATTTAAGAGCCTTTTTCGCTCCTCGTCCACAATATTATTACACAAAAAATACTGGTGTAATTGTATTTTAAAAATAGTCCATCAGTTTTTAATGAAAAATCTCATACATGACCTATACAGTTTTGGCTACTCACATTTTTCCTTTATCCTACACCAACTATATGTACCATTTGGAGGATTCATTTTCTTCCGTCCTCCCATCATTTTTTCAATCCTCGTTGCCAATGTAATATATTCAAATACACAAATTTATTTTATACAACACACTGATTTATTCTTTTGTTTTACACATGTTAAGTCTTTTTCCATTCCAGTTAATACTATTGTAAACGTCCATTTTTGTAGTGCTGGATGGTGAAGGAATTATTATCTCAGGTAAGAAAAAACGCCTCGTTCCTTCACTGTTGTTTATTCGCTGCGACAGAGCGCTTACAGAGCATAATCTCCATCATCAGTTCCCTGCTCTTCACAGAGATGTGACAGGAGCCACGGATTCCCTGTGGGAAGAGACTCCTCACTGACTTCTACTATTCGCAATAACTGTGATTCTGTGGAGAAAACGTTCACAAGCGCGTCCATTGAACTTATTGTTATTAAACTCAGTTATGCTCTTATTCGTAACCCATTTATAACACAGTAACGCCAGAAATATTTCATGCATAGGCATAATATAATCCCAAACAATCCTGTACTGTTAAACGCACATTTTCGAGCTATGCGATGACGTGTTAACACCACAAGCACATAAGCTTCTATAACATGTTTTTCAGAGTTAATAACAGTCTAGCAAATACCATTGTCCTTCCCTACTTATTGGGTGCTGCACTACTTCTTGGATTCTATATAAGGTTACACCATGCTGCATTGTGCCACCTTGGCCACTACCGTAACAAGACATTTACTTATTTAGAGTTAGGTTTCACGATATCTTTCTCATTTTCAGTGCTATCAGAGATATGCCACATTTTGAAATTTCACTTATCTGCAAAAGGAATATTGGCAGACGTACAAGGTACTGTTAGTTTATAAATAGATTCAATTTCTTGTATTGTTTTTGGGAGTAAATTATTATAAAGCTGTCTTATTGAATTAATTAAGAAATACTCCAAAGGTGGAATATCTTTTTATTTTTGAGTATGTCCTAAACAGTTAAATACATGTTTTTGACATTGTCAAACATGCTTTAAATGCATTACGTTGCCTTGGTCTATTAGTAGTCGAGACAAGACTTGCGGCATATCAAGGATCTTGCTTAGATAGCGATCTGTATGTTTCACTGTAAAGTGTTTCTTGCTGTAGTTTCAGAGACAAATGTCTGTCTTTGATATTTAATAGTTCTCTGAAACTAATGTGTGGTCTTTTCTACGTATAACAAGGACAACCACCACGCACGCGCCTAGAACTATCAACGAGAGCCATATGTTCGAATTTTTGTTAATGGAAAAATTAATGTTAATTTGACGAATTTACGAAACTGCTCCCCACTGAGTTGAAATGGCGATACAAGTGAGTGATCTTAGTCCCACTAAATTGAAATCATTAAAAATAAAAACTCGGCGTCATATTTTTCAAATCAAGTCAAGAATTTCATTCTTTATAATCTACAAATTACTATGAAATCTTTAACATTGCAGATCTAAAAAAAAAAGTCCACCAATTGGCACTGTTTGCCTACTTCCATAATACTTGTGTATTACTATCGAAACGACTAATAAGTTCCCCTGGCTTTTAGAAAGAATCCACGTTCTTAATGCACACCCAACTAGTCTAGTGAGTAAAAGCAAGCATTCAAAAGTAAAAAAAAAGTCCGATGCACAGTGGCTGCGTAAACTAAGCAGATTTCCCACAGATTGGAATGACACGCTACTGATCTCATCTCATTAAATATTCTCTATTTCTAAATAAAACTCGTAAAGGCAGGGGTTATTATTGAAGGGTGAAAAAATAATGTACAAATAACTCGTTTAATATTTCAGCTACAAAAAAAGTATAGAACAACAATTGTATAGCATCAATAGCATAACAAGATTGGTTCCATCAAATTTTCGGTACGTTTAACGGAAGCCAGTAACGACTATGAACTTGTTGAATAAGCATTTTCGAGTTATAAACTGAAAATCTTAATGACGTCATCGCACATTGTGTTAGTTTGTATGTATTTATGGCACAAGGAACGAAAACAATATTTTGTATTTAACCTTTGAATAAAGTGGTTCATGATATAACACCTTATTGTTATTATGGCAAAAGTAGGAGTAGGTGTTTACTGAAAGCTGAAAACTAAAAAAAAAATCAGGATCAATAAGAAGGCCAAGTCCTCTACAGTTTTTTAATATTATGCAGAGTGCACTTTCGGAGTCAACGCTCCATCCTCAGTGCCTGCTGATTAAAGCTGCGTTGCCTGGACCACGACTGCCGGGCGACTCCATAATATTACAGTAGAGGGCTTGGCTTTCTTATTGATCCTTATCAATTGGTTCCTCTACCATCCAGCTTATTCCAGAGATATGTAGTTTTGTACGGATCTCATTTTTGTCAACCCCTAGGAAGATATTTGTCGAAAATCGTGTCATGAGTGCGACTATAATAGCTGATTTCCCTTAAAAACAAGCTTCGAAAAATACATGAACAGTCTGTAAATACTAATAAATAGTGGTTAGTAGACATTTTACTTTTTTGTAGGAACAAAACTTAGACGCTCGACATAAGAGAGAAATTATACTGGAAATGTGAAGTGAGATAAGCTTAGCCAATTGAACTTAGAAGTAATTTATTCCGGAAGTTCTGAATAGAGTAAGACAAAGCAGAAGTCAGAATGTGAGTGCTTATTCTAAGGTTTCACGATTTTACCCTATAGGACAGAGAAACCTTGAGTGTCATTTTCCGAGAACTTCAAAATTATATAGATACAGAGTGAAGAAATAAAAAAGTCTGTCACGCAGGGACTGCGTTAACTAAGCAGATTTCCCACGTGCTTCACGTTTTTGCATTTATCTCAAAAATTAAAAGTTCAATGAGAACAATATTTGGAATTTAATCTTCAAATATAGTGCTTCATAACATAATAGAATATTGAAAATATGAGATGAGTAGGAGTGGGGGTTTACAGAAGACCGGAAACTAAAAAATTCAAATATCTCAGTTAATAATCAAGATAGTGAAATAATGTGCACAACAACATTTATAGAACATTAAATTTTCAATTAGAATGGTTTAATACACTTTTCCGATTCGCCCCATAATAACGGAGATATTAATAATTTTCGAAATTCTCCCCCTCTAAACCCTCCCTCCCCCTTGTCCGATTTCAGCCGTTAACGAACTTGATCTGTCTTTTTATATAAAACGATTATATATCAAATTTGGTAACGATAAAACCAACATTGCGACCGCTAGAGCGGTAACAAACATATATATATATATATATATATATATGTATATATACAGTTTTGAACAGAC
Source organism: Riptortus pedestris (assembly GCA_019009955.1). Lineage (NCBI taxonomy): Eukaryota > Metazoa > Arthropoda > Insecta > Hemiptera > Alydidae > Riptortus > Riptortus pedestris. The sequence continues at coordinate 139,469,156 of CM032230.1, forward strand.
CTCATTTTCGTCATCTCCTGGGTAGGATCGACTGACATTTGAAGAAAAATTTCAAAAATCGCGTCATGAGTACGACCTCATTAGCTGATTTCCCTTAAGGAAAATCTGTTAAAAAGCTTATAAAGTTCCAGATGCCTAAATATAAAATAAAACTTATTCCTCGTATTGTCGCTGGTAGCTTATTATGTTAACATGAGTATGCATTCTGTATGAATGGCTTACGTAAATCCCTATTTTCGGACTGGTTTAACATTTAATTATCTGCGATAAATAGTAACTGGCAGCAATAACTTCGAAGCAGATATACTTGAAATGGCTTAATGTAAAAAAGTACTGCAAGCCCCATACGAAGCGTTCAGATTTAATGGGCACTAAAGAAAGTAAGATTTATTGATATAAAAACGTTGATTTGATCAAAGTTAGTTAAGTATGACAGCGAATAACAGTTCCTTCGACTGAAAAAAACGGGACCCTTCAACGTTCCGAAATGAAGCGTCATAAGAAAGATGTTTCGAGCCACGGGAGAGTGTATTGAAGATCAAAAGTAACAAAAACAATATATTTCTGACCATTATTTCTTATTGAGTATTTTGACACGAAACTTAGTTCTGCCCACCCCAGTGCTTCTGTTATTGTTAGGCCTGAGACGTTTCTAAACATCTGAGGTCTTCCTTTACAATCAACTGACTCTACTGAATGCAAGGAGTCTTGCAAATCCTCCAGCACTCTTCTTGCCCCAGCGTGCATTATGTTCGAAATATCCGACCGTTTACTAAGATCAATCTTTTTTTCGGTTGGCATTAAAGAGCTTTAAGCTCTTTAGAAGCCGCCCCTTAAGAGAGAAACTCGAGGGGTTCGTGATCAGATGTTCTAAGTAGTGAGTGATCAAATCAACGTAAAACACCCGTTAACCAAGGAGGACTTAGAAAGAGTTATTCCTGGGGTCTACTGGTAGACTGACGGGGTTCATCACCCGGGGGATTTGTAGTCAGGTCAACCTTGTCAGCCTGCCTGTTGTCAGGATCTAAGAAAGACATAATCGTTAGTCATTCCGAGGTTAGGCCACCGTTAGACCCCGCTGATTCACAAGCGTGCTCTGAAAGAGATCTTGTGAACTAATTTTCTCCCGTGGCGGAGATCGAACCTGCACCTATTTTTACCTCCAGCTTAAAAGAGCTTTCTGGGGTTGTAGTGGTTCGTGGCCCTGCGCCCCACTAAGATCAATAGATGTTTCTAAATTCAGACCAATTTACTCTTTTTCTCTCACTCTGTTAGAATAGTTTTTCAAAAACTTTAAGACGTCCCTAAATCCATATTTTTGTCTCATATTTAATTAATTCCAGGGTTCTTCCAACAATTTACTTTTTTTTGTGAACTCAGACATTTGATGAACATTTTTCTCATTTTTTCCTGTAATTGCCCACGAAAAGGATCCTACAGATGGATTTATAGTTCCTTGCTATTTATAAGAAATAACAGGATGAAATGTTAATTTTACAAAACGAGTTTGTCATACATTCCAATTTTTCTTATCGTCCATATTTAATGGACTTGATTTGCTTCTGAAGTCTTTCATAAAGGCCGTCTCTGCAAATGAAGTTCAATTTAATTCGCCTAAAGATTTTCCCCGATATACTCCAAACAGTCGGTATTAACTTTTATCTTTTCATACTCATCTCGGATCCTAGCCTCCCGTTTTTTGCATACCAACTGTAACAGCCTTGTTAGAGGTATTTTCCTAGCGCGGGGAGTAATCCCTTATACTCATGTCTGCCCATTTTCCTTATCAATTTATTAATTGATTGCAATCATTTGACGTCTGTTGACCGGTAAAGATGGAAGGAAGCATCAATCAGCTGAGAAACGACGAGCCTTCCTAAGTCCAAGGCCGAGGGGGGAGCCATATAAAAATATTTATTTCAAGTTGCACATCCGAGATCATATCCCCGGACTTCGAACCCTAAAACCTGATCTCGCTGAGCCAACATTATTTGTGTCTTCCACCTTCCCATCACCCATTAAGTAAATTAAATTCTGTTCTACATGGTCACATTTCATATTATATTTAGTTATTTTTCATGTCTGCCACAATGTACTTACTATAAGGTGTTTAATTGTTAGTTACTTTATATAGCAACTGCCTATTTGCCATAATTAAGTCATTAGAAATAATTACTTTTTATATACTTCTATTGATATATTTTAAAAATGTTGGTGATTAATTTAAATGAAAATAAAATAAAAATGTCCATCAGTTTATTTATTTTTCAATTTATTATTTTCTGTTGCAGGTGAGAAACATTCTTAAAAAGGCATACGAGTATAATTTGGATAGCACATATATGAGGTACATTATCGTAGAACAAATAATTACGCTACTTTTTAAATAAAACATTGTAACTATACGCTTTGGATTATAGTTACAATGTATGTTCAACTCAGTAAAAATTGAACGATTTTGATTCTTAGTTTCTTGTTATAATGAGATGCATAGAGAGGTCGTTACTCTTTAAATTGGTTCAAAATATTAGTTACTAGCTAAGGTACCCGGCTTCGCCCGGGTAATCATTTGAGGCTGAGCGATGATGGTAATGTTTTTGGGCTTTACTTTATAAAATATATTTACATTTTCCAGAATCAATGCTTATTTTCACCCGAGTCCGGAGTGCTGGGGATATGTTAAAAATAAAAGTATTTGTTATGTGCTTAATTCTACAAAATACACAATATTTTTATATTACCCGTTTCCTGTGCATGTATCTTTTTTTATATATAACATAATCATAGATTATCATATTATTGTCAAAAATACGGAGTTTCGTTGATTTCGATTTAGTCTTTCGAGTCCCATAACATTGTTGACCCCTTTTATAATTTTTCGTGCATACCTCATTTATATTTCGTTATATGGAAAAAGTCCTTATATCAAAAGTTACTTTAAATAACAAAATAAACAACCTTTGTTATTTGCATAAATGCAAAAAACCCAATAGGAAACGAAATATCGCTATTTTTAATTTCGGGCCTCCCCTATAACCCCCACTCCTGTTCGTACCTCGAAATTTTTATATAGCTTATAATCAGGGAGGTTTTCATACCAAATCACACATGGAGTTTCGTTTAATTTGGTTGAGTCATTTGAGCCATAAAAAATTGTTGACTCCCACTATTGTTTTTAGCGTATAACTCATTTATACTTCGGTATACGGCAAAAGGATATACTACAAAAGTTACTCTAAACAAACAACTTTTTTAATGTGCATATTTGCCGAAAACCCAATAGGAAACGAAATATAGCTATTTTAAATTTCAGTCCTCCCTTATATCCCCCACTCCTGTTCGTCACAGAGAATATTAATATAGCCAGAAACCTAACCTGTTTTAGTAGTAATATCAGTTAAGTTTCATGAAATTCGGTTCATTACGATTCTATAAAGGGCATACAGACAAACATTCATTTCTCTATATATAGATGATCTGTTAGTTATTTTTGAAGTTACCGCAAGTGCATCATCAACTTCTTAAATATGTAAATCACCTTGGGGTTTTTGTCCTACAAATGGAACCTGGGAAGCCATTTTAGTTGTGAGATTTAAAGAATCCAACGGCTACAGATGAAAAACTTTCCCTTTGCATCCTTCTAATAACAATGTATTTAAGTTACAGATTAATTAGCTACTCATTAATACATCATTAACGCTTTAGCAGTCCCAATTTTTGTTTGATTGTTACCAAACTCACTCAATATTTAAACGATTTTTGTAAAAATAAAGATCAAGTTTGTTAATGGCTGAAATTTGAACAGAGCGAGAGGGGGATTAGAAGGGGCAATTATGAAAATTCAAATTATCTCCGTTATTGTGCCTCCGAACGAAAAATTATATAAAGCCAATCTTATTGCAAATATAATATTCTGTAAATGATGCTATGCACTTTTTTTCTGTAACTTAAATATTAAGCGAGATATTTGCATGTTTTAGTTTTCATGCCCTCAGTAAACCCCCCACTCCTACTCATGCCATATTAACGATAAGCTGTTATATCATGAACCACGTCATTCCTAAGTTAAATATTACGTGGGCGTATTGAAAAGTTTTTTCATAGAAAATTTAATTTATTTACAACTTTGGTTACATCGTTGGAAGGGTTGAATATTTACTTATTTTTCTACATATTCGCCTTGACGATCAATAACTTTTTGCATTCTGTTTACCAGCTTTTTAATGCCGGTGCCGTACCACTCTCCCGCCGCGTCACGAAGCCAACTGACGACTGCTTCTTGAACTTCATGACAATGCGCGTCCACATGTGTCACATCAAACGACCACCCTACTCAATGGATTCGGCTGGGATATCATCGACCACCCTCCTTACAGCCCGGACCTTGCCCCCAAATACTACCATTTGTTCCCGCTCTCAAGAAACACCTTCAAGTTCAAGAAGCAGTCGTCAATTGGCTTCGTGGCGCGGCGGGAGAGTGGTACGGCACCGGCATTAAAAAGCTGGTAAACAGAATGCAAAAAGTTATTGATCGTCAAGGCGAATATGTAGAAAAATAGGTAAATATTCAACCCTTCCAACGATGTAACCAAAGTTGTAAATAAATTAAATTTTCTTTGAAAAAAAAATAGGAGACCTTACTTTTCAATACACCCTCGTAAGTATTGTTTCTATTTAACTTTTACAATGTGAGATACATGCAAATACATTGTGCGGTGACGTGATCAATTAAGATTTTTCGTTCATTTCTCGAAAAAGTTTATTTGATCTAAAGATCGACCATAGTCGATATTTAACCGTTTCATTAAACACCAAAGTTTATAGTCGTTAATGGTTGCAATTCCAACAGGGTGGGGGGAGTTTAGGAGAGGAGAATCGAAAATTCAAAATATCTCTGTTTTTATGAGGCACATTGAAAAATGTCAGAGAACCAACCGTGTTGTTGTTGAACTACATTTTTTTCTTCTATAAATGTTTTAGTAATTTCGATATTAACAGAGTTATTCGTATTCCTTGTTTTCAGCCTTCAGTAAATTTCAGTCCCTACTTCTGCCTACCGGATTTAAATTTACAAATGGAAATGTATTGGGAGAACAGATATATAGTGTGTGGATACAAAACGTGGGAAATCTGCTCTGTTTACGCAGCGCCTGCGTGACGGACTTCCTACGCCAAGACAGGAAAATAAGCAAGCAGTAAATACGGGAGTGATTGTCGCCTTTACTCTTATCAGATAACGAGTTTCTTTCGAGATTATTCATGTTGAATATTTTGTTCCATCCCTAGTTGCTTGGGAAAAAATATTTGGTACTTGTGTATTATATCTACCACATTTTAGTTCCACTAGTCCCACGCTAGAATGCGCTACTGAAGTGCGATGCTAGCTCTCTCAGGCTAATGAGGTTATCTTTTGTCATAGTTGCAATAGATGAGAGTCTATTTACAAGAAGAAAAAAATAATTGTGGGCGGATTTTACCCCAACAGTGGGTGTTTGGAGGAATTTGTCGAGAGACAATAGATTCGTTTCTCGTGCCTGTTCCTGACAGAAATGCCTTTACTCTTCTAGAGAAAATAATTCAGAATATAGCAGATGGTAGCACAATATATTCTGATTGCTGGAAAGGCTACCAAACGAATATATTAGAAAGCCAAGGATTCAAACATGCGAAAGTTAATCATAAATATAATTTTATTGACCCCAACACTGGAGCGCATACTCAGGCAGTGGAGAGAATGTGGGGAAGTGCAAAGTGGCGAAATAAAAAACATCGTGGGACAGCCAGACATCACCTTGAATCATATTTGGTAGAATTCATATGGCGACAGCACCATGGAAAAGGAAATGGAGACACATTTCAGTGCATTTTAAATTGTATTCCACACATTTCCCGCCTAAACGTGAATAAAATGTTTTAATTTTAAAAATTGTGTTTTCTTTTATTTATCCTTATAATTCCTTAGAAGGTTATAAGGTAAGTATAACCTCCCTTGCGGGCAATGAATCGTACTACTTAAAACAGTAGCGCACTCTAGCGTGGAACTAGTGGAACTAAAATGTGGTGGATATAATACACAAGTACCAAATATTTTTTGGGTTGGAATTTTTTGTTGTTTTATCTCCATGGAGGCTCCTGTGGATGATAGGTTATGAAGAACAACGTGGGCCAACTTTTGTTCAAATTTTGCTTCAATACAAAGCCCAAAATGAATGTTATCAACCCAAAGCTTGGCGAATAATTACTCACATTTAGAGCCCGTTGAGCATTCTTAAAAGACGACAAGAAAACAAATTAATTGTATGTAATTATGAGAGATGAAAATTTTCTGAAAGTAATCTTTTATTGAAAGGGGCATTTAAATCATTATTGTCATACCTGGAAGGATTGTAATTTAGAGCGATTGTCCATGGAAGGACCTTATAATCCTTTTAGTTTTTAATGTTGGTAGGTCGATATTTAGAAGGATCATAGGATTCGGGGGGTGAGTAAAATATGGTAGTTTGTGAGGTGTAATAACCCAGTCCCAGGGGTACATGATAAACGATGCCACACCCAACCCCTTTGACGTCCTCCTTTTCTCTCCTTTATTTCCAGGCTTTTTTTCCTCTCTCTCTCTCTCTCTTTTATTTTTTTTTTCTTTCTTCTTTTCCTTTCTCGAAATCTCCGAAGTCGAAATTATAATGCAGCAACGTTTTGAAATGATAGCCGTCCAGAGCTAACCACAAGCCCCGATGAAAAGCACTTCTATCTGAACCATCTCCCTTCTAACTTCCTATTTATGGCTTAATGATAGGCCTCCCGGTTGCTAGAGGGCGCTCTTTGGGGCCCAGGGGCTTGGGCCATGGATATCCGACATGGTCACGCTCTGCATTTTATTTTGGGGGAAATCGAACCGTGTTAGAATCACTTTTTCTCACTCTGTGTGCAATATTTCCTGGAGGTTACTAGGACTCGATGTAAAAGAGTGCGGTACTTCTTCTCTACTCATTGGCGGTCTTTTCCTGAATATATACACCGCATTTCTCGGTATAATGCAATCTCAAGGACGAACATAGGCCTGATACTTTATTACAATGATCAGGAAGTCCTGATTTCCACAAGAAAGTAGTTCACCAACTTTAAAACACTTATGTCTCCGGAAGACACACACACCAGGGGGCTTCATTAGTTAGTATAAATATACAGACTATCTCTTAATTCTTCTGCCTTTAATATCAGATTTACATGGCGTGAAATTTAAAAAGAAATACGGCCAAGAAATGTGTTTTGTACTAAGTAGAAGGAGTACTGCCCTCACAAAAAAAATAAATAAATAAAAATCTCTTTTTCAGGTTTCAACTGAATTACCCATTGTCACCCTCCCAGAAACTTTTGATTAATTTTGGGGTGGACGTTTGTACTTGTGTAAAAATGACTAGCCTTAGAATGTTGATATTTCATATTTAGAACTGCTGCTATTAGAAAATGGAAGGAGGGGGGGAGAAGGTTTTAGAACCGCCGAATATAAAACGTCGAAATCAGGGATACAGAATATTTGTATAAGTGCATTTCTGTTTATCATAAAACGTTAATAAATTGTATTCTCTGGCATTTTTGGTTCTATTAATGGGAAAGGACATATCTCGCATTATTTTCAAATGAAACAATTTTGTAGAGCAAGAAAACATTTAAAGTGCTTAAATTAATAGGAATACAATGAAGTTAGTAATTTGGTATCAATTACAGGTCTTTTAATTTTTGCCAGACCATGGTGTTTAAACTAAAAGAGCAAATACGAATTTGGCAATAGCTCTCACTCAGAGGTCTTTCAGAATGCAACGAGAGGGTGTTATAAGTAAGAAAATTTAAATTTGTATTCTATAAATTCCAAGAAAAGTTTTATATATTTGCTTGTTAACATATGTTATCCCCACATGTGTTATGTTTCCTAATTCCCAAATATACAATTAAAATTTCACTTGATTTATAGTTGGGGCTCAGGTTAGCCATGTGAGTTAAAGCGTTGGCCTTTATCTCACATGGTAAACCTAGAGTGGCGAGTTCGATTCTTGTCTGGGCAAAGGAAATTATTTAGTGACGGAATTCATTAAATAACATCCTAAAATCCCACCCTGGCTAGAAAAGGGTGGTAACCTGTAGATAACCCGTCCCAATTAGCCTGAGTTGCAAAAAGTGGACGTTAATAAATAATAATAATGATTTATAGTTTTCTAGGGATTGTACTTATTTGTTTATAGGTTAGAATTTTTGGTAGAGATCTTTTTATTTCTATTTATTTATTAATTATGTAGAGCTCCACAACTATGGCGACTTGGCTCTTGTTAACAAAATAACAAAAAATGGAACACACAAAATAATATAAAGAACAAACCTAAGGGAACGGAACACAAGACACTAAAAGAAACAAGAAACAGAAACACAACTAAGAACTAAAAAAGGGTGGTATATTAATAAGTGAAAAGAAAATTTAGTGACTTAGAGACAACTTAGAAAACTTTTTTTTAACAAAACAAAATGCATGTTGTTGACATTTTCTATTAGTCAACAGATTTTGATCGTCTGCAGTGATTGTAAGATTTGAGGGACACACAAGTGTATAGACTGCTTTTGATGGTGAATTTCGGCGTTTGGATTCGCAAAAAGAGAAGTCTATGCCGGCGCATTGTATCGCCTAGTCTCCATAACTGTTCTCGTGGGAATGTCTCCAGTGTCACCAGCTCAGAATGTTGTTCTTATTTCCTGGATTACCGTCAATTTACATTGTAAAGAATGCCGAAATATGCTGGATTTGTGGTAGGCCATTTCCGATGAATCACCTTTTCAATAATATCTTTGCTGGAGTTTCCAAATGGTGGAGTTTGCAAACTGATTCATGATTTTACATTAATACGATCAGCATTATCAAAGACATTCTATACACACCTATATAAAAAAAAGTCCGTCACGCAGGGGCTGCGTAAACTAAGCAGATTTCCCACCTGAAGTTTTACAATAGAGAAATCTGCCTAATAACAACTGTAGTAGTAAGAAACCTCTAAACCTAAAACATTATTTAGGGCGTAATAACCCAGAAGTTTCTAGCCCCAAAAAACAGTTAACCTAACCTCTAAACCTATTCACGAGGGACGAATAGTTATAGAAATGGCCACCAGAGCTCTCGGCGGAAAGTCCGAACATGCAGATTACAAATGCAAATATCTCGGTTAATATTCAAGATAGAGAATAAATGCATGATAACAATATTTATATTAAATTTAATTTCCAATAAGATTGGTTCTATACAATTTTTCGATCCGATGCATAATAACGGAGATATTTCGAATTTTTGAAAATCCCCCCTCTAAACCCCCCCTCCCACTGGTCCGATTTCAGCCGTTAACGAACTTGATCTTCCTTTTTACATAAAACGATTAAATACCGAGTTTGGTGACGATTAAACAAAAAGTGTTAATATATATGTATTTATATATATATATTTTGTTATAGTGTTAATGTATATATATATATATATATATATATATATATATATATATATATATATATAGATATATATATATAGTTTTGAACGTACCTCATTTTCGTCATCTCCTGGGTAGGATCGATGGACATTTGAAGAAATTTTTCGAAAATTCCGTCATGAGTACGACCTCAATAGCTGATTTCCCTTAAGGGAAATCTGCTAAAAGGTATACAACAACAAAAATTGGAAAAGAAAATTGTTTTTTAGTTAATCGATCTTTTTCAGATATTTTGATAATTTATTGTGTTATAAATATAAAATGTAAACTCAATAATACATTACCTTTTTAATTTATTTATTAACGTCCACTTTATGATACTATGACTAATGGGGACGGGTGATCTATAGGTCACCACCCTTTTCTAGCCAGAGTTCGTCACTAAATAAATTTCTATTTGCCCAGGCGAGAATCGAGCTCGCCTCTCTAGGATTACCATGTGAGATTAATGCCAACGCTTTAGCTCACATGGCTAACCTGAACCCCAACATTACCTTAATAGTTATTGTAAAAACCACAACAAATTAATATAATTATAAATTTTAACTTTCTTAGGTTTCTTTTTAGTATATTTTCCTTAAGGAGGCTATTGAGGTTTTCACTCATTACGTGATTTTCGAACAATTTCTCCTCGTGCCTATTGATCTTAACTGGGAGACTCACGAAAGTAACTTCCTTTCAAAAATATGAATACATACATCAATTTGTCTTTTAATGCTCTAACAGCCTGAATGTTTGATTGGTGGCAAACTCGAAGCGTATTATGTAAAACTAAAGATCGAGTTCGTTAACGGCTAAAATTTGAGAGGTAGGATTTTTAGGCGGAAAATTTCGAAAATTCAAAATATCCCATTTATTGTACGTCGGATGAAAAATGTTTATATAATCAATCTTATAAGAAATGTTATTGCCTATTAATGTTGTATGCGTATTTTCTCGGTCATGATTATTAACCGATATATTTGCAATGTAATTTATGTCATTGTTATATCAGCAATATGCTGTTAAATCATGGTCCACTTTATTAGTTCCTTAAATACCAAATATTATTTTCATTGAACTATGTGAACGTAGTTTGATGATTCATCATTTAAGATTTCAACTTTCTAACTCGAATTTGATCTATACCTTACTCAATGTTTAACTATTTTATTCCACAATAATGGTCAAATTAATTAATGGCTAAAACTACGGAGGAATTTGGGAGGGGAGGGGATTCGAAAGTTCATATTTCCGTAAATTATCATTTGAATCAAAAATTGTTGTAGAACCAATCAAATTCAAGAAAAATTACTGATGCCCTATGATTATTGTTTTATTCATTTTTTTCTCAACTCAAATATTAATCGAGTTATACGTATTTAATTATTTTAGCTAATACATAACCTTGTCACAAGAATTTTCTTTTAGTTTTATATAATTTGCACAGAGGTGGCAGTTTGTGAATATTTTTTATGAGTTATGAAAATTCTTACAGTAAAGATATTTTAATGTTGTTCTAATCTACAAGAAGACAAGCTGTGTGATAGCAGACGCAAAATAAGGCTCACAAATCGACTAATTTGATATCACGAATTCCTTTATAACTACCCAGGAAAAGCATAACTCTTAAATGATCTGTAAATGAAATTGCTAGTTTTAAATCAGCTGGGCATTAATTTATATGCCCACATATTATTTTACAGAGCTTTATCCCGCCTATAAAATAATTGCACTGGAAAACAAACATGTATATCAGAATGTCTCTATGATTTATTATGAATGGGTTAAAAATGCTAATTTCATTGTATCATAGATGTAATTTTTGCAATTAGTGTCGTGTTTGTCGTTCATTAATTCCGAATATTTTCTTATATGATATTACTTAGTCTAGGAATAGGAATTGGTAATGTAAAGCCATTAATAAAACCTGTCGGAATTGCTCAACTATTGTTTCCTCCAGCAGTAATTTCTATTCGCAGACCTAGAAATCTGTTATTCATTCATTCGTATAAGCTGAGAGCAAATGCGGACGGACATGTATCATTCATAAACTAGATTATATTTATTTGATGTTTTGTAATATAATAGATTCAGATATTCGAGACACGATATTCACATTAACTCATTAAAAAAAATCTCTTGAAACTCTTTAATAAGGGTGAAATTAGAAGAAAAAAACTACTAATGATTATTTATTGAACTCACTCATTGTATTTTTTCATTGATAGCCTTGTTTTAAGTAATACCCATACAAAATAAATTCGAAAGTAACCTACACACTGCTATTTAGTATTTAATGTCGCACGACTAAAGCAAAAAACCTGTCAGCTAAATAAATATTCATCTACTATAAAACGCAGCCAAATAATTTCAAAGCAATTGAAAATAAAAATTGATTACTTGAGTTTTCACCCAAATACAAAGTAAATGCTCTACGTGCTGTAAATGAATATTAGGCAAATAGTTTAAACATTCTTGAGCCCAATAATTATAAAAGTCCGTCACGCAAGGCCAGCGTATACTAAGCAGATTTCCCTCGTGTAGTTTAGTAATAGATAAATCTACGTACTGGTAACACAACACCACCGTTAATAAATACAAACGGTAATAAAATATGTTTCATCCAATTTCAATAACCTGCCGACAGGAAGCATTAGGGTACAAATGTAATCAAACGGGTCTTCCCGCCTCACACCGGAAAGAAAAACAATTACATACTAAAATATATGAGAATATAACATATTAATTTCATTGAGAACTACTTACTATATTTAGCACTGTAATTAATAATAAGTCAGAATAATTGTTATCTCCATCAAGTAAATTTTAGTAGTCCAAAACCTTAAGGCGAGGGGGGGCACCAGGACATATTTGAATGTATCTCGTATAATAAAGGTCTCTTGAATACAATTTTTGGTATTTAAACTTTGAATAATCTGATTTATTATGTAGCAGAGTATTGTTAATTTAACATAAGTAGAAGTGGTGGTTTGCTGATGGCTGAAAACTGAAAAATGCAAATATCTTGGTTAATATTCAAGATAGTGAAGAAATGTATATAACAATATTAATAGTAAACTTAATTTGCAATAGGATTGGTTCTATACAATTATTCGATTCAAGCTATGGTAACGGAGATATTTGGAATTTTCTGAAATCCTCCCCTCTAAACCCCCCTCCCCTGGGCCGATTTCAGCCTTTAACGAACTTGATCTTTCTTTTTACATAAAACGACTAAATATCGATTTTGGTAACGATTAAACAAAAATTGCGACCGCTAGAGCGGTAACAGACAAATATATATATATATATATATATATATATATATATATATATATATATATATATATACAGTTTTCAACGGACCTCATTTTCGTCATCTCTTGAGTAGGATCGATGGACATTTGAAGAAAAATTTCAAAAATCCCGTCATGAGTACAACCTCAATAGCTGATTTCCCTTAAGGGAAATCTGCTAAAAACGTCAGCGGCCAAATTTGCATCTGGTCATTTAAAAATGATTAAACATACTATCTGTAAGAATCATCACGGGTATAATTTTGATTATTCGTCACAATAATAGTTCAAGTTATTACACACACACACATATATATATATATATATATATATATATATATATATATATATATATATGAGTTATCAGGTTTAAAAATTTTTGAAGTGGGCTGGCATTTTTCTAGAAATAATTAGGAATTTTCAAAGCTTTAGGTTTAATTATTTTGACTCTGGAGCCAAAACCTTGACTGCCTATGAGAAACCAATAGCCACTTTCTAAAAATTCAGGTGCGAAGGATTTGTCAAATTTCAAAACCACAGCTTTCGAGCCTGACGGCCAGAGAGGCAGTCAACAAAGTAACCAAGACGTGTCGTGCCAACAATATTTAGGTATTCATAGCAATTGATGGACATATAAAGGATTCTACAATGAGTACCGATCCAGTCAGTATGTTAAGAATTTTGAAATGTAGAATGAAGAGTACTGGACATTTCCTGTAAACACGGACTCATAAAACTCTGAAAAAGTACCTCTCATGTCTTATTTCCTACATATTTTTGGTTCTAATAGATTACTTTTGGGAAGAATAAAATACCTCAATGGTGCGTACGCCATTTAAACAATTATTGAAATAATCCTTAAGTAATCTGATGTACCTGAGTGACAGTGTGAAGCAAGCCCATTGCTAATATACAAAGCAAAGGTGATACAAAAGAATTGTCATTACGTCAACCAATTAGAATATACTTCACAATCCGTAGGATAATTGAAGCTAATACAAGATCAATTAAAGACCCAAATGACTTTCTGTTCCTGCCGACGAGGATTTGTGTCGGGGTGTCACAATTACTCAAAATTAATAGTTACAAAACTCAAACGTGTCAATAAAAACAAAGAAGATGGCGCTTTACTAGATGTCACTGTTGGCTCTCTTTTGACAATGTAGGTCGTGCTTTTATAGTTGAGTGTATCCGATCAAAAGGTTTGTCATCTTAAATGTTCTATTTCAGACCTAGATACAGGTAAAAAAAGAGTTCTTTCAAGCCAAAAGTACTACAGCTTGACGAATATTAAAAACCTTTTGGCCAAATAATATACTCGTATTCTAGTAGACTTTATGACAGACAACGGGCGACATTAATAAAAGACCATTCAGAACCGAACTTGGCCAGCTACTAAACCGCAATTATTGTTCGGGCACAACTACGCCATTTGTGACTTTCTTAAAATCTTATAGTTGAGCTCAACTAGTGTCTTTAAATTTTACCTAAACATCAATTTGGGGCTCAGGTTAGCCATGTGAGTTAAAGCGTTGACCTTTATCTCACATGGTAAACCTAGAGTGGCGAGTTCGATTCTTGCCTGGGCAAAGGAAATTATTTAGTGACGAAATTCATTAAATAACGTCCTAAAATCCCACCCTGGCTAGAAAAGGGTGGTAACCTGTAGATAACCCGTCCCAATTAGCCTGAGTTGCAAAAAGTGGACGTTAGTAAATAATAAATAAACATCAATTTTAATATTTCTATTTCATTATTTTTTTTCTGTATTTTATTATTATTATTTATAGTTTCATAATTCTTAATTTGATTTACTCCTTTATAACACTTTTATTTATTATGTGTTTATTTTTTAAATACAAAAATTGTAATTTGTTTTGAAGCTGTTGAAAAAAATGAAGAAAAAAGATACTTATGTACCATGTATTATTATTAATGATGTAGCAGGGGAAATAAATTCCTATATTCCAGTATAGAAAAAAAATACATTAACTGAAGTTCAAAAAGAGGTAGGCACACTTTTTCTAACACTGGGAGATCTGAAATAATCAAAAGGTACAACAATATGACAATATTGTAAAATATATTGACAGGGCTTTTTTAGCTACCGTATTACCGTAGTTCTCTAGTGATATTTTTGTTGCTTTGAAGTTATTTTTCCCTTTTTTTAACAAAGATCTTAAGATGCTTTTGATGTGGTAAAAACGGTTGTCAAAAATAAACAGGAAGACAACCATGTTCTTTCTCCCCGATTGATGAAATCTGCTACCTCCATCACTCAACAATATACGACAACAAAATGGTGTTCAAAAGAACCTAGATCCTACTGTTTGTCTACATTTTACCACTGAAGAATGCTGGTTAAATTGTTGAAAAACGTCCATCGAGAATTAAGGAAAATAGTCTTCGGGATTATCTCTAGAAAGAGCACAGGTGCTATTAGAAGTAAAGGAAATGTTCTGAGCCAGAATATAAAATTAGTGAATATAAATGAGATCTTATCTATTAATAAAAACGGCATCATTAAATATTTATGATACACTTTTGTAAGGATAATTAGTTGTTAATGACAGCGCCACTGCCAAGACTCACTTTATAAGTGACCAAAAACTACATTTTGTCAACCAATATGCCTTCCCGAATTGGACTTTTCAAACACCTTCCTTGACTTAGCTTCATACTTTTTGACACCATAGAGAAAACAAATCGTAGTAGCTTTAAATTTATTCTTGGATTCTTCCATCAAATTCAAATAGTCTGTCTTCGTTGACCGTAGAAATAGAAGCTTGAGTCTCGTCTGTTGTTAAGAAGCTCCTCTTCAACAGTTATTAGCATCAAAAAAAGCTAGCCTGATTAGTATAAGTATGTCTTTTTACCTCCATAATGAAATTAACGCGTGTGCCTTGAGTATATATCTAGAAAATGATCTTAAGTTAATGAATATAAATATTGATACGACTTAAAAGGTCGATTACTAACTTCTTCTAAGATTAGGAAAATTTGTGTGTTGTCTTCTACATAAAGATTACTCTCAAAAGTAATAGCTTTCTTCAGGATAAAACAATACCATTCTTATGAAAGTGGACAGAGGATCAAGAGTTAAATATCAATACAGCGTGAAGACTTTGACTTTGCTGATACTACGAACAAAAGCCCGAAAACACGAGCCCAAAACATGTTTAACACACATTCATCATCGACATGAAAAGTCTACATTCATAAATCAGGTGGGTGAATGTCTGTGTCAGAGTAACTGTCGCAACTATTTGAGTCAGTAAGATTGAATCTGTATAAGTAAGAGTTTGTATTTCCGTGTCCAGTTAGTATTTGTGTAAGATAAAATGTATGTTGGGATTGTGAGATAACAAACTCTTTCTTATAGCATGATCATGGGCATCGTAAAAAAAAAAATACTCAAAAAAGCATAGTTCTGTATGTTGTTAAAATTGTTAGAAAATGTTTTCATAATTTTCTTTAATTTTTTATTATTGTATAATACGCCGGATATGCATGACTGTTGATTAATGTTTCTCAGGAGAGCTGGAGCTATCTTTATATCTATTACATCGTTTAAAAGAGCATTTTCAATACTGTAATGGCACCATTAGTTATGTTTCTACTATTGCTTATCTCATTGCAATGATTTAGAAGTATCTGAGAGTGAGTCTTTCACGACATGTCACAAGTTGGACAATAAAGACTTACATATAGATAAGAATGGGTTTTCCGCCGCAGATCAATATAGTTTTAAGTTGATCCAGTCACAGATAACTCACTACCTATGATAAATTGTTCTGTTGAAACAACTTGACAAATATCTGTCAAACAGTAACAGTGTGTGTAACAGTGTGTGTTCCGCTAGATTTTGAAATCTAACCTTGAGAGTTACTATTATTATTTTAGCAGATTTCCCTTGAGGGAAATCAGCTATTGAGGTCGTACTCATGACGCGATTTTCGAAACATTTCTTGATTGATCGTTACGAAACTCGATATTTATTGTTTTATTTAAAAAGATAGATCAAGTTCGTTAATGGCTGAAATCGGACCAGTGGGAGGGGGGGGTTTAGAGGGGAGGATTTTCGAAAATTCGAAATGTCTCCGTTACTATACGTTGAATCGAAAAATTCTATAGAATCAATCTTATTGCAAATTAAATTTACTATAAATAATGCTATTTACATTTACTCTCTATCTTGAATATTAACCGAGATATTTGCATTTGTATGAAGTCGGTAGGACATGGGGTCGGGTTTTGTTCGGATTAGTTCGGCCGTTTCCGTAATTGTTCTGCTCTGGTGGAAGCTCCTTCTAACATTGCCTGTCGTTTCTAACCTTACCTTCGTTACTTTGTGAGATTTATGCAAAAACGTTCTGTTCATCCGACCCACCCCCTCCTTCATTAGATCTTATACTACTAAAATTTGAGTTATTAAAATATAAATTATTCTTACAATTCAGAAGCCGTTTCAGTTGGGAATTTATTAAAATTAACTGAAAGATTTCTCATTACCTTTTATATTTACTCACGGTGGTGTTGAGTTACCAGTATACAGATTTCTCTATTGCTAAACTTCACATGGGAAATCTGTTTAGTTTACGCAGCCCCTGCGTGACGGATTTTTTTTTTAGATGATAGGAATACTTACTTATGTGTATCCATTGATACATAGTTCATAATGTGTGTTTATGTTCTTAATTCAAACGTTGTTTAACCTTTCCCTTAATCTGTGCTCCAAGTGATTTCATTATGTAAACATGAGTTTTGTCTAATAAAACCTAGTTTATAGGTTTTCTATAATTCAATCATTTCACCCATTACTGTGATTTATTTTATTAAACAATTATGAAAATGATGCTATCCAAACTTCGACAATGCAGCCTTCATTAAGTTTTAAAGGTTACATCTTGCAGCGCAACCATTAGAATCTTCTTGTTTTCGCATCACGGTTCTTACTAAAACCCACAAGATGATTTATGTCTTTCATAGATATATATGCCTCTTAACGCTCCAGCGATCGCAATTTTTGATGTTCGTTACCTAACTAGATATTAAGTCGTTTTATCTAAAACTAAAGATCAAGTTCGTTAATGATTGAAATCCGACCAGTGGGAGGGGGAAGGCTGTTTAAGGAGAAGTAATTTCGAAAATACTTAATACTTCCGTTATAATCCATTGGATCGAAAAATATTATAGAACGAATATTATTGAAAATGTAATGTTCTATAAATTTTGAGATATAAGTTTTTTCACTATGATTATTAACGAAGGTATATGCATTTTTTTAGTTTTTGACCCTCAGTAAACTGTCACTCTTATTCATATCATATTAACAATAAGCTGTTATATTACGAAGAACTTTGTGACGCTTAAATACCAAATATTGTTCTCATTGACCTTTTACGTTTTGAGATAATTGCTAATACGTGGCGTACGTGGGAAATCTGATTAATTAACGCAACCCCTGCGTGATGAACTTTTTTTGAAGGCCTACTTTGGTTGTGCTGTTCTTCTGTCTATTTCAGGTCTACTATAATTCTAAGAGATGAAAGCAGCTTTACATTTCCAATTATGGTGTTTCGCATTTTAATATTTATATTTTATTCAGCCAGCTTCTATTCTACTAATAAAACAATATGGTTACAATTCTGCAGTTTTATTGTCATTTTTGTCTATATCTGCATCACTTACGCAAGTATTGTAATTTTTCAATGCACTCCATCCTCCGGCATTGTGTATTCATACTAAATTTATCACGGATTCAGAACACCCCAAAGACCTCTTTAACTCAATAAGATAGCCAATCATGAACCTGGTTGGAGATACCCGTTTAAGCCCTCTCTAATATTTTACGAAATCCATCGTGGACGTTTTAAACAAACAAGCAAAGAAGAGTGATGGTTCTTGGGCATAACGTTAGACATAACTCTTCCATTACATCGATGACATCATCTCGAGGATTACTGTGTACAAAGGAGGAAATCAGTTTCCGAAATAACTCAATGGTTGTAACTACAAGGCTCAGAATTCAGATCCTGATGATGATGAATGTCTCACGAAGCTTAGTTTGGCGCTATGTTTGAGGAATGCTTTTCTTACACTTTCACTGAGTTTCAACGATTGCCATCGGTCGAGAAGAAGATAGCTTCCAATTAATTTTGTAATGGTGGGTGCCTATAACCCGGCCATTTTGGGGTCTTGAAAAGAACTGGAATTAAGTATAGGGAGCAGTAAAGGATTCACCGCAGCTTGTAAGAAAAAAAAAATGAGGCCCAATTATAAGGTTGGAAATCCTTGAAGAGGAAAACACAGACTTCAGAAGGATTATGAAGTATATTGTTTATCGAGGCAGCACGGTGCTGCTCCCAATGGGACGACTACAGATGACTAATGCAAGGGCATTGGTTTATTTCGCTCTCGTTAAAAGAACTTGAGAAATGAAACATTCGCCACATTTTTAACTAGATTGACATTATGTTTGCAGCACTCCAGGACGACATATTTTCGTGAAATTTGATGCTTGGGTGTTTTATTGCAAACACGAGTAATGTACACCATTGCTGTTTTCACATAAAACCGCTAATAAGATTGGTTCTATACAATGTTTTGATCAAACGTATAATAACAGGGTATAACCTCTAACCCCCACCCCTCTTGGACCGATAAATTTCCTCCGTTAGGACTACAGGGAACAGACAAGTGTATGATGTATATTAGTCTTGGAACATTGAAAAAATGTTTCGAATATCGCGTCATGAGTACAACCTCAATAGCTGATTTCCCTTAAGGGATATCTGCTAAAACACAGACTATAACATTGGTCATTGGTTCTCTTATTTGACCATGATTGAAATAGTTGCTGGCTAGATAAGCCAAGGAGAGCAGTATACCCTAGGAGTGGATTGCACATTGATTGAACGCTCTCGGACGTGCAATTACGTGAAAGGTTGCATCAAACCAGTTCATTGATTGATACGAGATCAAGAAAACATTCGGTGACCAAGACCTTTGGGTTCACCGTTTCAAAGGCACTTCACTGCTTCCTGCTTCATTAGTTAACTCTGCCAAAAACGGTCAAATGCCGCCACTCTATACTTTATAGCAGACCATTCTCATATCCAAATTAGGTACCTTTCTCCAAAAAATAAATAATTAGATAAACGTTTTATACATTAGATACTTACTTGGATTAACCGTTAAATTTAACATCTGAGAAAACTGATCCTAAGTAATTGAATGTAAAACTTTCCGGTGTAAAAAAGAAGTATTTAATTTTAAAATGATCAACATTATATTAATTTCCATTTTGTAAAAACTTCATAATAAGTATTGTCATAACTTATTTCTTCTTAGCGGATCTTAAAATTTGAAATATACTTCAAGTTTAAAAAGGTTTGATATCATTTATTGTGTGTACACAAGGTCATTCCAAATGACTATTAATTTTAAACAAGATTTTTTTTATGTAGTTACTTCTCCAGTTTATTAAATAAAATTAATTTTCATGTTCCCTAAGCGTTGCAACATTTCTTCCATTTTTGGAACTTAAAATATGCATCCCATGGTCATGTGGTATTGCCCTATCTAGTTGATAATCAGAAGATTACGTGTAGTTAGACAACAGCAATGTTTGGTGGTTCAAGACTTTACGTGGGAATTGTACGATTTCAGGTACAGTTTTAAAAATGATAAGGCCGAGTGTGAGTTTGTCGAAACAGATCAGAAAGGACACGTTTTCTGTTATTTTCATGCCAATGATACATCTGTAATCTATAATGTTCAACTGTAGGTGGTTGGTAATGGTGAGGAATGGCACAGATGCGAAAGAGACCAGATCCTCCTATGTCCTGCAGAAAACTTTTCAAAACAACAATCTGAGTTCAAGAAAAAAAGCCAATGGTTCGCAGCAAGTATTGAATCAGAAGCTATACTTCCGGAAATAAAAATCTCAAATGATTTCAATAATTAAACGAATTTTTAATGCCTTGTGAACACCACTTTTTATGGAACTTCGAAGATTTAGTAATGCGTGAGTAAGACTAGGTTTTAACGTAGTTTATGGGTCACTTTATCCTAGCTGGCCCGAGACACTACTTTCCACGAACAAGACGTTGCAAAACACGATTTCGCTTCAAAACGTGATTTCTTAGACAAGCGCTTCACAAGAGCCGAGGAAGTAACCTTCAAAACGTCACATCTCCATGTCAAATTTATGAACCAAGTGATGCTTCGAAAATTATCTCCTCATCTGTCCGCATTTGACGTCCCAAGGTGTGGATACAACACCGACTGCAATGGAATACTAACCTTGAACCCTAAACACCATATTTCATGATTAGAGCGTATCAAAAGACGTGACACTTCCTAATGTTGCACCCGAATCAATCTTCAGGAGCTGGGGTTAACCCCTCATGACCTTATGAATTGCCTATTTAACTCTTCCTAGTCTATGTGGCTTCGTCGACGAGTTGCTATGCAGTTGTAACCTTGAACCAGAAATACCTTACCCCGTTTATCTATCATGTAGGACAACTGAGAAAATCGCCAAATGGCGTTATGTATTATCCCCTCAGCTCTTTCTATATCATTAGGACCCATTGAGGAGATGCGCTCGAGTTGTAACTGAGCAAAACGCCTTATATGTCAGCTTCACTTCAAAACGTTATTGAGTAATTTATCATTAGGGTTGTAAAGGAAAACCCCAATGGCCCATATGGGTTACATCATCAACTTTTAGGAGATTTCCCTTAAGGTTGTACTCATGACGCGTGCTCATTTTTGGAAATAGCCTATATACATATGAGGTGAAATCAGTAGTGAGTCATTCCAACATGTGGAAAATCTGCTTAGTTTTGGAAGGTGTGGTGGGTTCGTGACCGAATAACAGTGCAGTTGTATGACTGGGCCACACTCCTTATCATGAACAAGGCAACTCAAAAGATTATTCCACTTCATAACGTTGTTGCTCGATATAGCTTCAAGACAATCGTAGTTAGTGGCATTGCAGTTGAGATGTTGAGTCGAACATCAAAATCCATGAACAGGGCATCTCAAAAGACGAATTCTAATGGTTATTGCGTAACATAACACTAGGACGACTGAAAAAAACCTCGAATTTCCATTCGAAATACCATACAAATTGCCAATACGAATTACCTTCTGAACTATTTGTAGTTGAAGCAGTTGAACCTTAAACAGGATACTTCGTGATCAATACGTGCCAAATGACCATTGCACTTTTCTAATACACCTTAAGGACAACTGAAGTAATCCCCAGTCATCCGGGGCTCCCTCTTATGGTGATTTGTAGTGTGCGCCCCCCCCCCCCCCAAGATTGCGGGTTCTGCACCAATTTGCAGTGCAGTTGTAACCTTGAACCTTAAACAGGATAATTCACAAACAAGGCGACCCCAATGACCATTCCACTTTCAAACTGCTTTTTTCTCTCATACGCCTTAAGGGCAATTTAAGTGAACGTTCACAGTCATATGGAACTGCCTCCTAAGGTGTTTTGTAGTGTGCATTTCCCAAGGTTGTGGGTTCCGCGCCTGCTTGCAGTGCAGTTGTAGTAACCTTGAGCCACCGGTGGGTATCGAGTAAGGAAACTGGTGTAGGGAGAAGCCGAGGCTCAGGTGGAGCGGTTATAGCCCATAACCCATTATCCCATAAATAACCAGTGGCACTTTCAAGTGGTCCCACTTACCTCCCCCCCCCCCCACCTAGAGCCCCCTCCCCTCCCCTCCTTCCAGCTCCAGCCTTCTGCCCGGCCTCTCCAAAATAATGTCTCTCACTACTACTAGACGGTGCAAGAGAAAAAAAGGTCACACATCTCCACTCAAGCCCCTTCACGAGTGCTTTCAGAAAAGACGCCCGCTATGATTCAATGGTTCTACAGAATGGCTTACATGAAATACTGATCACAGCAATGAGTATACAATTATTTGTTATCTATAATTGCGCACGGATTTGGTATTGTTTGTCTCTTTTGGGAACCGCTCCTTAAAGCGTTGGGCAGCAAAATTTTAGGATTCCATTCCTCCTAAAGAATTTCCATTATATAAAATAAACAATTATTAAGAATCTATGATTCGATTTTCAAGCACTATTATTTTCATTCATCATTCCATAATACCTATATATCATGATACGACTAGTTTCCCGCCGGACTTTACCATTTTGTGATATAGTATCAGTTTCTTCTAGTAATTAGTTTGTTGATTTTAATTTATGCCATTTTTTAGTGTTTTTAACTCTCTTCTCCTTTTGACTTACGCTTATATGTTTTTTTTTTAATTTTTTGGATGGCTATCTTTTTCTATACTTGCTGCTATCCATCCCGTGATTGTTATTATATAAAAATCACATTTTTAAATATATTTTCTTAGCTAAACGATAATACAAATAAAATTATTTAAAGCAACCATAAAAAAAGAGAAAAAAATATTAAATATAATAAATGCAAAAAAAAAGAAACATTCGCAGAATTTAAGTAAATAAATAAATAAAATTATAAATGAATAAAGAAAACTTAACATACAGAAAAAGTGTGGGCCATAGAAATTATGTTTATATTACAGAGCTAATAATGATGACTTAATTTAACCACACTGGCAATATATTTATAAAGTAGCGTTACATCATCTCGGGATGAAGTGTTAATAACATTATGAAACCAGCTATCATTATCAACTAGAAAAATATTTTTCATGAGTTTGATTCTTATTGTAAAGTAAATTGGACAATAGAGAATATATGGAATATATATCCTCTTGCACATCCATATTGCAAAGATTGCATTTTAGTTTGGGGTTTATGGCGTAGACAATGTTATTTACTGTTAACTTGATATGGTAATTACTAGAGGTTCTAATTTGTGATATCAATTTATATATTGAATAAGAGAGGTTTAAATGAAAATAATTAGGAGAAAATGCAGAGATTACCTACACGTTTTTGTATAGAATACCATACCCTGATTTCACTTAGCATATAAAAGTAATTATAGAAGACAAGCATTTTTAATGACCCCTAGGGGGGTAAAGTAAGGATTAGAGTTGGTTTGTGATGCCCATATCCTTAGAACTTTGTACGGCAAAATTTAAGGCAGGGATTTCAATCCTGCCAGAGGAATAAAAAAAAACAATTCTAACGCCTCTCCTCAAACTTGAATTTTAAAATTCAACCTCCACTCCTCAATTTTAAATCTAAAAATTCAAGCGTCTTTTCTCAATTTTAAATTTAAAAAATCAAACGTCTCCCCTCAATTTTGAATTTAAAAATTCAAACGTCCTCCTCAATTTTGAATTTAAAAATTCTAAAGTCTCTCCTCAATTTTGAATTTAAAAATTCAAACGTCTCTTCTCAATTTTGGGTTTATAAACTCAAACGTCTCTCCTTAATTTTGAGTTTAAAAATTCAAACATCTCTCCTTAATTTTGGGTTTATAAACTCAAACGTCTCTCCTTAATTTTGAGTTTAAAAATTCAAACGTTTCTCCTCAATTATGAATTTGCATATTAAAGTTCTTGTAGTTAAGACAAGGATCTTTAATGATCCCTAGGGGATAAACTAAGGATTAGAGGTGGTTTTGTGATGCCCATATCCTTAAAACGTTGGACGGAAATATTTAAGGCACGGAATCAAGGTCTGCCAGAGAATTATCGTCATATAAAATATACGACTATTAAGAATCTATGATTGGATAATTAATGCATCATTATTTTTCCCCCACCATTCCATAATATCTAGTATATCATGATGGGACTCATACTCACAATATATACGATGATGATAAATGTTGGTCTCTGAAAGTGCACTCTGAACATTGAAGTACTTTTAGAATACAAGGGTTTTTATTGATACTGACATTATAGGGAGTTAAATAAGGCTAAGAGGTGATTTGCGAAACCCATATGGCTACTTTATGTCACACCAGTGACTGAGCTGTATACTGACTTGGCCTTTATATGTATATCAATGATTTTGCATCAGCTCTTGTGAGTTCTTATTACAAGTCATAACAAAAAAAAAGGAGCCAATTATTGAGCGCGAACTTACTCATGACGGAGAGTTCCGTTACACTGAAATTCCAAAAATGGAAGACATAAAATAACATGACACAGTGGATTCTCGCGTGCGAGATATTTTGCTATCACAGTGATGCAAATAAAAATATAAACTGTTTCATGACTTAGTAGTAGTTCCTATCCTCGTAACCCATCAAAATTCGTATGATGATAAATTTGTTAATAGCATTTTGTATTGCAAAACTGCTTTAGCACTTTATTGCTAGGTGTCTAATACAATAATTCGTTAGGCTAATGTTGAATTTGGCCGTCCATCTGCCCTCAATTTTGAATTTAAAAATTCAAACGATTCTCCTCAATTTTGAAATTAAAAAGTTCAAACGTCTCTCCTCGATTTTGAATTTAAAAATTCAAACGTCTCTCCTCGATTTTGAATTTATAAATTTTAACGTCTCTCCTCAATCTTTAATTTGAAAATTCAAACAAACGTCTCTCCTCAATTTCGAATTAAAAAATTCAAACGTCTCACCTCAATTTTGAATTTAAAAATTCAAACGTCTCTCCTCACTTTTGAATTTAAGAAGTTCAAACGTCTCTCCTCGATTTTGAATTTATAAATTCTAACGTCTCTCCTCGATCTTTAATTTAAAAATTCAAACGTCTCTCCTCGATTTTGAATTTATAAATTTTAACGTACTCTCCTCGATCTTTAATTTGAAAATTCAAACGTCTCTCCTCGATCTTTAATTTAAAAATTCAAACGTCTCTCCTCGATTTTGAATTTATAGATTTTAACGTACTCTCCTCGATCTATAATTTGAAAATTCAAACTTCTCTCCTCGACCTTTAATTTAAAAATTCAAACGTCTCTCCTCGATTTTGAATTTATAAATTTTAACGTACTCTCCTCGATCTTTAATTTGAAAATTCAAACGTCTCTCCTCGATCTTTAGTTTAAAAATTCAAACGTCTCTCCACGATTTTGAATTTATAAATTTTAACGTACTCTCCTCGATCTTTAATTTGAAAATTCAAACGTCTCTCTTCAATTTCGTATTCAAAAATTCAAACGTCTCACCTCAATTTTGAATTTAAAAATTCAAACATTTCTCCGCAATTTTGAATTTAAAAATCCAAACGTCTATCCTCAATTTTGTGTTTAAAACTCAAACGACTCTCCTCGATTTTGAATTTAAAAATTCAAACGGCGTTATTTTATTTTAAGACTACACCGTGAGACTTTTCACACAAAAAAAATAAATGTTCCCTGTCCCCCATTTTTAAATTCTAACTCTGTGGTGAAATTCTATAAAGATTATAGGCCATGAACCTATACTCAAAAATGTTGATATAATTGCTTTATTTTCTGAAGTAATAATTACTCGTTGTAAAGATATATCAGTGTGTGCATTTGGATGTTGGGTGATACAGACAGAAATATGACTTAATTTGTTTTCAAATGTACTTTAACCTTGGACACAGAAGTATTTGTATATTGTGCAATCTCTTAACAATACATAAAACGTGGAGGACAAGAAGCATTGACCCATCATAAATATTAGATCGTTTAACCCCTCCATTTTAATTATTATTATTACATAAATTAAATAAAGAACGACGGTATATTCACAACTTCTGTTTAAGTAAGATCTCCGTTGACATAGCTTCATGTATGCTTTCTAACAGCTGGGCAGGACCAATATTTGACCTGCTGGAGAAGCTAAAAGCTACGTATTTGTTCCAGCAAACATTATTTTGCATAGGAACCTCTTGAATAAAAATGCTAATGGACTTTAAAGATTTTTTTGTCCTTGATAAAATATAGACACACTATGGGATGTAGGGTGTGGGACGAACGATTTGTTATTAGTAGTAGTAAAAATAAAATTTAGAATAATGATAATGAATGGAATCCTGATATGAGGTACTAAATCAGTACTTTTATGGAGAACTTCTGCTGGGCCTTGAGAATTTGCGTAGAAACACTCCCCCAAACGCATTATATAGAATGTTTTTAGCAGATTTCCCTTAAGAGAAATAAGCTATTGAGGTCGTACTCATGACGCGAGTTTCGAAAAATTTCTTCAAATGTCCATCGATCCTACCCAGGAGATGACGAAAATGAGGTCCGTTCAAAATTATATATATATATATATATATATATATATATATATATTTGTCTGTTAACGCTCTAGGGGTCGCAATTTTCGTTTGATCGTTACCAAACTCGATATTTAAACGTTTTATGCAAAAATAAAGATCAAGTTCGTTAATGGCTGAAATCGAACCAGTGGGAGGGGGGTTTAGAAGGGAGGATTTTCGAAAATTCGAAATATCTCCGTTACTATACGTCGGATCGAAAAATTAACTTAATTAAATTAACTTTACTATAAATAATGTTATATACATTTATTCTGTATCTTGAATATTAACCGAGATATTTGCATTTTTCTGTTTTCAGCTTCTGAGATGAGTTCGGCTAACTTCGGGTCTAGTCGTGAGTTTCCGTCAAGAGCTAGTTCGGGACCTTCCCGTAACTGTTTGACTCTCTATTCTGAAATTTCTCTATTGTAAAACTCCACGTGGGAAATCTGCTTAGTTTACGCAGCCCCTGCGTGACTGACTTTTTGTTTTTCTTTCGGATCTTTTTGTAGATTTTAGAGATCTACAGACATAGAGGACTTGGGATGTCCAGCAACCAGGTTGCCAGGCGACGGGATTATCCCACTAGCATACTCTGGTAGGTAACAGATGTACTAACTCCGGGGCCACCTGTTGCTTGACTTCGGTGATCTCAGGTCAACTAGTGAGCTGTCTGTGGACCATATATTTACGAATAGGCTAAGCGTAGAGTTACCCATATTAAGAGTTAACAGTACTATTAATATCTAGTGCTCGATCATATCATCATTAATACATCGGGAATAATTTTTAACCACATATTTCAATAATTAACATTATGTTCCTCTCCTCTTTTCCTTGTTCGTTCCCTTTACTTCCACACTCTTTTGCTTTTAATAGTTTTAAAGCCTTTACCTGTGCTTTATCGCTACCCTAAAATATGAATGAATTACTAGCCCAAGGTAACCCATTTGTAAATGAAGGCTTGAAGTATTTAAGAACGTTGGCTTATTTTATTAACAACTTTATAAGTCTGTTAATTTTCCCTAAATAAAAGTACCTCTACATTTTATGTTTATTAAGTCGTATATGGTATTCGTTTTAAGATAGATACTTTATCTGCTTAGCAGGATTTCCCCTTAGCAAAGGCGTTCAGCTTAAATAATATTTATTTTTAAGGATAAGGTTAGTTTGAAAATAAATAATGAAATACTGATAATAATAAATAAATGCATATCTGTACAAATAAATAAAATAATACAAATCTAAGTATTAATCTATAAAAACAAATAAATATATATCTGAAAAATGCAATAGTAAATTAAACAGAAACTCTTCTACATTCAAAATTATTTCTTATAAAATTCAATAACTTACAAAATCAATAATAGATTTTATGTAGCAATGACAGAAAAATAAAAAATAAAATACATCAAAAATAAAAGTAAAATATAATTATTCATTAAGAACAAGTGAATGAAATATCAAGATGTTCATCAGACACACATAACATTTTTAAGTTATGTCTGTTAAGAGCTTTGAGAAAATAACTTTGTTGGTTTTTTTTGTAAAAAAAAGAAGATATTTCTCTCCCATTGGGGTATATACATCACAATATAAAAATAAATGGTGAATATTTTCGAAATCGTCTGGTATTAGTTTACATTTTTTTTTACATAGTGCATCATTGTTTAGTACCTAAATGCGAGGAGTTGTTTTTTACCTCCAAAAATAAATTCAAGCCTTTTTTCCGTAATTAAGAAAACAGATTAAATAAATAAGTAAACTGCTTGAACTATACTTTTTTTTATAGCTATTCATTTATAATCTCCTAAATGAGTTTTACCCTCTCACAGCTGGAAACATCAAATCTGAACTCCATTACTAATGACACGTGTAATTTAACGTTTGAGTCATTAAAACTTTTAACTCGTTAGACAATAATATCATCGCTGTAGACTAGCTTATATCTATGGAAATAGTAATAGTTGAAGACTAGAGCGGGCCAACGAAAATCCGTCTGTGATATGAGGAAGGTTTTTGTAGATAGAAGAGGCTTTGGTAATAGACTGTCACTCAGAGCGCCCCCCCTGGGGCAAAGCCTCTGGGCCAACTTTAATATATATTATAATCAATTCTCCCTAGGGAAGTCCTGCTGAAATCCTTCTTCCTTAACAAGCACCCCGCTGCTCTGGGGCCTTCTCTCTAACGGGCCACTTGCTCTACGGCCCGCTTGTATCTTCTCTCTCTCTCTCTCTGTCCGCCATTTTGCCTATTCTCCTATTAAAATCACCACCAACAAATCCCTTTAACATGAACCTTTTTTTGGTGTGTGTGAGGTACATAATCCGGAGGGCCGGCTGAGGAAACGAATGGTATGCTTTTGTACAACCCGTGTTCTTTAGAAATCCGGATGAAAGTAGTTTTTTTTTAATATGCCAACATGAAAGTGGAAGGTCTAATCCTAAGTAACAAAATACTGGTCCAGTATACAAAAAGAAATAGCCCCTAAAAATGTATATATTCGACCTTCAACAGAGTTAATAATAAAGCGAAAGTTTAAAAAAGTTATACTGAAAATATAATTAAGATCAATAATTAAAATGTATTTATTTAGAGATGTATTTAAGTGGGGAAAAACAACCTATAACAATTATTTACAAATCAATAAACTAAAAGCTCTTGGAAACTAAATAAAAATAGTGACAATAAAACTCACAAAAGATTAAAATTAAAAAAAACCTTTATTGTAAATTAAAAAAATTACTTACATTTACAAACGTTGAAATAATTGAAAAGATAAACTAAAAATATGACTTGTTCGGATTTTTGAACAAAAATGTATAGATTAGTTATAGCATAGTTTTAATGGATTTCCCTTTGTTAGTAGTACCTGCAAATCTTGCAGTCTTCCAGAACATGTTTAACGCGCAGAGGTGCATTACAACATTATAATTAGAAATTAAAAAATGTTATTAATCAAATTATTTTATTTATTAACGATAAATTGTGCTTTAGGTTTTGTTATGTGGGTTACGGCTTTGGTCATAATGCAATTGGTAAACATAGAGATGTGGTTTCGATTCACGCCTTGGGAATAGGAATTATTTAGCAATGTACTCCCTATAAAAAAATACTTAGTATTCCCCTTTAATATGAGGGGGTGGAAACTGTCAGATATGGTGTTCCGCTTTGCAAAACAAAGAGGCCTCTAATATATAACAATAGTAATAGCGGTCATTTTATATTGCTGCGCTTATTAGGACAAGTTATCTAATGGTTACTAACTTATTAATTAATTATATACTTGTATTTCGTCTTCCCTATGAATAAAATTGAATGGCAGAACTTATTGAAGACATATATAATATTGGATGGTTCCACCAGATTATATAATAATATTGCCATATATCACTGTGGAGGCAATAACTACTAGCTGTCAGCCAAGTTAGCTTTCAAGCGCTTTCGATGCGAGGTCATCATCTTCAAAGCTAAAGAATTTGTAGTTCTTTCAAAATACTATTTCACAAAATTGTAAATTTCTTAAAAACGAAATTTCAGTGTCAACCTACTTTATTAAAGAGTAACATTTTCCAGTTAAACCTTTCCGAGTGTAACGTTTGATAGGAAAAGCATTCATAAAACTATAAAAAAAAGAAATTAGTTAGGGACGATAATAAAATGAGTTTAGAGGCTCAGTTAGCCTCTTTTACTCATTTTTTAAGAGCTTCGCAACTCAGGCGATGTTGCTCATCTAAATTTTAAAAACAAATGTAACTACTAATAGAAGAATACAAAAACTCAACATATAGAACAAAACAACCAAATATTTAATAAAAAAAAACTCAAAAATATCGATATTCAACGAAACTACAAAGAAAACACATACCAAATACAATTAAATGCAATAAATAGATGGTAGATGAATAGTATTGAAAATATTAAATTACATACTAATAAAAGGTAAAATGAATGAATGGATATTTTTATTGCTTTTAAAATTTAACAATTTCATAGCAAGAGTTCAGCCCAAGTTCATGATTACATTTTTCTTTTATCTTTTCTTTATTTAACCAGAAAAAGAAAATTCATTTAAAAATAACAAAAAATAAAAACTATATACAATAATTATTATAGAAAAAAAAACAAAAAAGAATTTTATTTTAATAATTATATTATTTGCATTCTTTTCCCGCTGACGCAAAGACATATAAGTGTGAAAACATATATGCAGGTTATGTTATTCTTGTCCATAATGTCAAACAGATTATCCATGTATTGCTGGGGAATGTTGAGACTTTTCAGGAGGTGGTTTCTTCTCTCTGCTAAAAATAATAAAACGTAAAATAGTTGTCACCAAATAAAAATACATAAATAAAAACCCATTTCTATAATACAAATTGTAAAAAAAAAAAATTCTATTACTCTCTCACACACACACACACACACACACACACACACACAATTTGGTTTTAATCTCACATGATAAACCTAGAGTGGTGAGTCGAATTTATTTAATGACGAACTCATTAAACAAAATTCTTAGTCCCCCCCCCTCCCCCGACTAGAAGAGAGAAAACTGTAAACAACCCGTCCCAGTTAGCCGTTATAGCAAAAAGTGGAGGTTAATAAATAATATATGTATATATCAGAAGTGTTTCATTGGCTATTCCTAGATTAAAGTAATGTACAAATTGTTTGATGTACAATGATTTTTTTTACGCTATTATAACGAATTTCTTATTGATTTTTAGAATTCAACTTTTTTTTTTTTTTTTGAATGTCTGGGAACCATTGTTAAATAAAACTAGATGAGGTAAAAAACATAAAAACGAGAGCTTTAAATCTCACACCTGCTGCGTCATTTAATGATTTTTGCAGACGCTTTCCGTAACCGATATCTACACTCAAAGGGGAAAAAATGTTCTAATGACATCCGGTCTTTTTTTTTTGTATTTTATCAGTATGTATATTTCGTTGACCACTTTAGCGATGAGTTACGGTTTGGAGGGTAAGTGAAATTTTCATAGTCATTTACGTAGACTTCAATTATAAAACGAAATCCATTTTTTGATTGAAAAGCTATTGGATTTGCATATTAAACTGAGATAGTATTCACGCCCCCATTAAAACCTGGGCACATTCTCGTAAAACTCGGGGATAACCACAGGCTTTAAGATATATTATAAAAATGATAGTAAATAAAAAGGCCGTTCATTAGAATAATGTAGACGTCTCATAAACGGCTTCTCATGAAATCAATTTCATTCCCGGGCCGCACTATAACGTCGTCAGGGAGACCATTCAGGAGAGAGTATTACTCGGGAGATGTGCAGCTTTACATTCATCAGTGTCGCCTTGGGGATTTTTATTCAGCTGCTTTTCCCCGCTAGAGTGCGGGGATCATCCACATAGCTACTTGGAATCGAGCCAAAGAGATTCAAAGACTTGGAAGGAATGACCTCAGAGACACCTAACTCTAATATACACGGCATAATCATTTCCATTACAGATATTCCGATGATATGTTGTTAGCCGGGACTTAATAACTCTATATAGGAAACTTGCTTTGAATAAAAGACCCACTATATAAACAGGACTTTGAACGAACCTGATCCCAAGGCTAAAAGCTTTAATTCAGATAAATTCCGCCCTTCACCGCTGCCAGCGTCCACTAACTTACAACCGATAACATTTCTCGCATTAACACAAATTACTTCCAACGAGAATAAACTTATGGTTATCTTATTGGGATTAGTTTACCAAAAAGTTTGGACGACTTCAAATCTTGTTCTCCATTTTCAAATTTCAACTTCCTTCCTCATAGAAAGGTTAAAGTTCATTAGACAGGAAAATCCTTTTAAAGAACTCCCGATTTAGAAGTTTCATCAACAAGGTAGACGCTTACTACAAATAAATATTTATTAGCAAATGAAGCTCTCAACGTTGGAATATTATTTATTTATTTTTTAAAGGGAAAAATATTGCTTAGTTACAAAAATTATTAATCAAAAGCGCATATTGTTTGAGATTTAATTCGGATATGATCAAACAAACGCGCATATTTTTACGGCACATCTGGTTTAGCAGATTTCCTTAGGAAAAATTCAATAAAGTCAGTTCCAGTCAATACTAAAGATCATATTTTTATTGGTAGAAATCGGGCCCGGAATAGGGGGGAGCTAGTGTTGAAAATTCAAAATACATGCCTTTTTATGAGTCGGATACAAAAATGTTGTAAAACCAATCTTGTTAAAATGTCAATGCTGTACGATTGTTAATTCATGATTTCTGGTTATCAGAAATTCCGAATATGTGGTGAGATGAGATCACCAGTGTATTATACCACAATGTGGGAAATCTGCTTAGTTTACGTAGACTTTTTTAAAGTGAATATCAGTCACAAAAACTGACTATTATAATAAAAAGCACACTAGCACATACACGCAGGGCTTGCAAGCAAGTACGCCCACAATCAGGAAAGCAATGGGTAAAACATTTAATTGGGTTTATTTGGATTTCATACTACAAATTTGATGACTTCATTTAATTCGCTGAAGGAGTTATTTATTTATTCCAGCTTCTCAGCTGTGGCGATTTTGCTTGAACTGTAAACGTCAGAAACAAATTTAATTTAAAATAAAATATATTACTAAAATAGAAATGGTACATAGAAAAAAAAATGCAACACAAACAGAAATAGATTACAAAAATAGAAATGGAGTTCAAAACAGAATTGGAACTCAATAACGGAAATGGAACTCAAAATCCGAAAATTAAACAATAACAGATAAATGGAAATTAAAAATAGAAGTGGAATATATAACTCTGCAGGAGTTATATTTATTGATAATTAAAACTTATTTCAAATTTAGGTTGTCCAATGGCCACTATAAAAATTAAACAAACTGGCGAACATCTACTTAGCAGCTGTTCACGTACAAGTCACCAGTTAAATGCATCTTAATAATAACAAGACTTTATAGCCAAATAAGAATATATTGATTACAACTAGTTAGAACACAACTCGATTTTGACTCAAGAGATTTGTCTTGATAGTCTTATGTTCTAATAATCATATGGTAAGCTGTGTATTATAACCTAACATAACCTGTTCAAGTGCAAATCAGCTAGTTATCTCCTGATATTTTTCATTGTTTAAATTTTAAATATATTGAAGTATTAGAATATAATTTAATTGAATCTGAACTACAAAATGATTCCTCACCTTTTGCTATTGAAATATGTTCTCTTGATTTATAGAGTTTGTTATTATTTAGCTCGACTGTTGAAACTCCTTTGTGATGAAGACATAAATAAAGCATAATGTTGGAGTATAGTGGGTCCTAATAACTATAAATGCCATAAGGATGTGACGCTGAGAATCGGCGTGATGGTGACGTGAAGATTGTACTGCAGGTCACGTCAGTTCGATCCATGGAGGTTCCCTCTAAGGCAGTGGCATGTTCGGCCAGTGTCCAGCCTTTTCCAGCACTAGTCTCCTTGGATTACTTACCTCTTTGGAATACAGTCCGACCGCACTAGCGCATTCTACTGCAAATACATTCAGGAAGTTGAGGAAGGAAGAGAAGACTATGGAATTTCTACTTTTTTTCATTTCACTGCCATATTCAGCGGTTTGTCCTGCCATGGAGTATATCGGATACGATTCATGTGGCAGTGGTACTAGGAAAGTGTCCTCTTGCCGCTACCTTTAGAAATCATGGTATCCAGTTATAGTATATACTCAGCTCTTGAAGATTGACTCATCTGGAAACTAAAACTACTGTATATAATTTCGGGGTGATCTTAGCAAACTTAGATTAGACAGCCTTCCAGTTTGCTGAGCTCTGACGTGAATTTTTGCTCAAAAATAGCTCACACAACAGATGTACTAAAAATTACACATTTGCAACAAAGGTTTAGCATTTGGACGCAACTATGGACATGTAAAATGAAAAACGCAGAGATATAGTGAACAAGTTTCGAAACGTTTGATACTTCAAACAACTTTGCAACTATATGTTTAAAGCAAACTACTGTAACAACAGAAACCGAATAACTACAGCTCTTTCTGCCTCTGTAAAACATCTTTTGTTGAACCCCTTAGATCCTGAAATGATTATAATTGTGAAAGACAAAGCTTTTATAATAAATGAAAATTAGTCTTCAAAGAAAATAACACAGATTGCCAGCGGCTAATAAAAAGCTCTGCCTATTTGATAAATTATTTCTTATGACAAACCCGTCTGAAATAGGGATACGAAAGATATTTTTTGAAGCCTTAAAAATTCAGAAAGACACTTCAACCGTTTCCCCCGTTATTATAATCGTCGAAACGTGGTCTCGACCCGATCTTCGTTGAGAGTGAAATTTCGGAAGGTCGAAGGATGATAAAACACTATGGAATATCTTCCAATTATTTATTTTTACATCCTACATGATTTGAGTCCTCTCTTCAGGATTTGTAAACTTATTATACGAAAATTCGAATTTACCCTCTCACGTTACGCGGTCACGTCAAATTTCAAGAACGAAACAGAAACCGATTCGAACAAACCGAAAATTCCACGTCATTAACCGTTGTGAAGTAAACATATCTCTGTGCAATGAAGTAAATAGATAGTTAATCACAAAACTTTTTTATGGCTCCTCACAATTTTATTTCTTATAAACGCTGAGCGCTTTCGGGGACTAAATCCCCATCCTCAGAGCTACAAAACAATGTAACACCATAATTAGGAGTCTAAAAATCAGTTCTTAAAAATGTTTTACATAGTTGGTCATATAACAAACAGTCTATAACATTATACATTTTTTTACAATAATAACACTTATATTCAAAAACACAATTACAATTAAAATATAACAAATTAATAATTACTAATTAAACATTAAAATAATATTATAAGCACAATTACCGTCAGAGCGTAGGGCGATCCTATAGACTTGCTACCAGGCTATTGTGTTTTTGAATATAGGTGTTATTATTGTAAAAAAAATTATAATGTTATAGACTGTTTGTTATATGACCAACTATGTAAAACATTTTTAAGAGCTGATTTTTAGACTCCTAATTATGGTGTTACATTGTTTTGTTGCTCTGAGGATGGGGATTTAGTCCCCGAAAGCGCTCAGCGTTTATAAGAAATAAAATTGTGAGGAGCCATAAAAAAGTTTTGTGATTAACCATTCATCACCCTCACCACCAGCTAAAAATAAATATGAAGTAAATAGACTATATAAATTGGATGTTAGATTTTATGACTTAACAAAGTAACTTCAAGACAACTGTTTATGATGTCATCTGGATATAATACTTTATAATTAGTTAATTGGTGTTAACATCAACCGAACGGAATACCTATTAATTAGTGATAATTAAATTAAATCTTAAATTAAATTAAGTGTTTGTAGCACGAAGTACGACTATAAACCAAACACTGTTAGTCAGTAGTCAAAGCGAATGCTTTGCAGGACTTTTTCAGAGGTCTCGGTGAATACAGAAGGAATGGCATGTTGACAGTGCGCTAATGGTATTACCATGAGAAACGTATGTTGGCACGAAGGGGACTGATTGGCAAATTATAATTAGTGAAATAAGATGAAGGAAACTATAATAGGACAAGAGAGAGACGATTTGCACTATTTGACCGTGGAAGTTATCTTCCAAAAGTGGGATATCGTTGTTAGAAGAATTTTAATAGAAGTTTCTATGTTTGGTGGGAGCTGAAATTTATGAGACAGAACTCGCACAGCAAGTCAAACAGTCTACAAAGATTCGCGGTAAACCAAATCCATTGATATGTGGCGCATGGTTTAAGATATTCCCTTTATCTTATATAGATAGATAGATAGATAGATATTTTATTGGCTTCTGTTTACAACATGTTGCCAAGAGTCTGGCCAATTAGTGTTAGTATGGTTATTAATATATTATACTTCTTAAAGTATGTGTAAATAAAATAATAATAATTCCTAGAATTACAACTGAACACCATATACATTGGCACGTAATACAATATTAATATTAATCTAAATAATTATAATACTGAATTCAATAGGTTACAATTTAATTTAAATGTAGATTAATTCATTCTTTTTTAATGTCTAAATAAAAATCAGTTTTCTAACATATCAGATTAACATGACTATTATCTAAGATAAGTATAACTCTTCTAATAATAAGTATAACTGTATATAATAAATAAATTGCCGATTATTATTGAATAAGCACCCCCATAAAAAATAATACAATTCTTTCTTCTATATTGCTAACTGTCACAAACTTTTGATAAGAAACAAAAAATATCATTTACTTTACTTTCATTGTTGTAATCCAGAATGTTTACCAATGATAGGTATTCTCTTTGAGGCACTATATATTTGTCAAGGAATTTTACCCTGTGTGATGTAAAAGCGGGGCAATACAGCAGTAAATGATTCAAATGTAGGTAAATATATTTTTGGCACCATTTACATACCTCTCCCGTTTTTATAATTTGAGTCATGTTTCTATAGGATAATTTTAAATACTCGCTAGAGGAAATCCTTATTTGACTGATAAGTTTGATTTTATTTATGTTTGTGTGGAACGTTAAATAATTTTCAGGGAGAGAATGGTTAAAACTACAAATACTTCTATATATTCGGCTGTAACTTGAGTTAAGAACTCTATCCACGTCTACGGAATGGAGATTGTTTACAATTGTTTCAATGACTGTGATCTTGTTGGCTAGCAAAGTTTGTTGGTCTAAAGATTCGAAAAAATATTCTTCAACATGATTATTTCCTGCTATCAATTTTACTTGTGACACCCAATTATATTTTATGTCGCTTTTCCTATTGTGCAAACTAAGCAGCTTAAGAAAACATTTTTTCGGAAGTCGGTGGTCAGGCATTGAGAGCAGTTTAACGCAGAAATTAATAATTTTCTTAAATATAACTACATTTAAGTGCGCTCGCCCCGTTTTCAAACGGACTATGTAATTCGGGGTACTTCTTGGCCAAGAATACAAATACTTCCAGAACCTCAGCTGTTCCGATTCCACAAGGTCCAGGTAATTTGGAGCCCAAATCTCTGCTCCATAAAGAAGAGTAGATGACACCATTGAATCAAATAGGGCTATTCTTGCTTCCCAGGAATCACTCTTTCCTCTTCCCAGTATTTCCCTAACCTTTGCACTTGCCGCATTTGATCTGTGGCTGAAATGTTCTGCAGCTTTGGAAAATCTTCCTGATGAGGAAAAAGGCACTCCAAGGTATGTGTGGGTTTTAATGTACTCCAATTCTTTATCCTGCCAGTAAAGAGGTTTCAGTTTTTTAGTTCGCGGGGATTTGTGGAATACAAGTGTTTTGGATTTGTCCGGATTCAACATGAGTGAGTTATGGTTACAATATGTTTCTAATATTTTAAGTTTTTTATGAGCTTCATGCCATGAAGTACTTAGAAGTATAATGTCATCTGCAAATAAGAGCATTATGATTTCATTTGCGCTGTCTAATGGGATTCCTATCGCACCACTATTATAAAAAAACGAAATTATGTCGCATAGAAAACAAATGAAAAGGGTTGGACTGAGACTTTCCCCTTGCAATAATCCATAACTTATAGGTATTTCATCTGAGAGTTCGGAACCAATTTTAATAAACATGGAAGCCTTGTCGTAAAGTGCTTTTAGAATTCGTATTATTTTCCCGCTGAGCCCAAGAGTAAACAATTTTTGCCAGAGTAGCTCCTGGTTTATAGAGTCGAATGCTTTCTTGAAATCGACAAATGTTGAGTATATGTAGTTTGGTTTCCCTTGAAAATGCATACCAACTAATGCAGTCAGTGAGAAGACATGCTGAATGCAACCTCTTCCTTCCCTAAAACCTGCCTGTTCTTCAGGGATCAACTGCTCGCTCTCGGCCCAATCAAGAATTCTGCGAGCTAGTATAGCTGTAAACAACTTTGCTATATTATTTATTAAAGAGATTCCTCGGTAGTTGTCGACATCTTTCTTATCTCCCTTTTTGTGCATTAATCGCAGTTTGGATTTTGACCAAGCCTCTGGTGGATTTTCCGAGTCAACTATGGTATTGAACAGATTCAATATATAATGTTCCCATTCTGGGGTTAGATTCTTGAAAACCTCATATATCATGTTATCAAACCCAGGGGATTTCTTGTTTTTTGACCGTTTAATACAGTACTGTAATTCCTCTAATGAAAATGGCTGGTCAAGTATAGGGTGAGTGACAGAAAAAAACAATTTGTCTGATTTAATTTTTTGCCCATAAAGAGATTTATAATGAGCAGCCCAAAGGTCTATATGAATTTCATTAGTATGTAAAGTTGCAGGTTTAAGTGATTTTACAGTTTCCCAAAACTCGGCACTATTTCTCACATTTCTTAGTTTTTCAATGACAACGGCCCTATATTGACATTTCTTTAACTGTATGATTGCCCTGTAAACCTTTTTTGCATTTAGGTAATCGTCCATTGCACTGTCCGAATACTTGTTTTTAGTCATTATTCTATATTTCTGCTGTACATTGCGTTTCAACAGGCGACACTCTAGATCAAACCATTTATTTTTAGGGTTGAAAGAATACTTATTATAGTTACTTTTGTGGACCATTAAGCCTGAGTGTGTTAGAGCTTCAGTAATTGATATAATAAAGTTTCTATATAACTCGTTACTATTGTTTGAACTGTAGTAAATTCCTGATGACCTTTGTAAATATTTTTGGAAGTTTTCAATTTTTGATGGGTCCCATCTTATACTATTGAATGATGTAAGTTTCCTTTGTTCCTTAGTTTTGTTGCTTGCTGGCGTGAATGATAAGGAAACCGTACATGCTAAATGGTCGGAAAATTCTGAAAAGATGCCCACTTGCATATTCTGGAACAATGAAATACAATTTTCGTCAATCCAAACCAAGTCTACAGTACTCTTACCCCTACCAGAAATGTAAGTATATCTTCCAGGCCTATCCGAGATGGATCGACCATTGCAAAGGTATAGTCCCAAAGATTCCAATATTTCAACCACGAGTTTACCCCGCTTATTAACCTTTGTGTGGTTAACAGTTCTTGAGCCGTATAGGTTACTCCCTGTAAATAAATCATCGTCCAAACTATTCAAATCTCCTACGTGCCCATTAAAATCACCACAGAGAATTATATAATGGTTAGGACGGTTTTGATATTGAGATATCAAATCATAAATTTTATTCAAGATGCTTTCGAAGTCACATTCTGGCGGTAAATATACATTTCCTATTATTATAAATTTGTTGAAAATATTCAATTTAACTATAATCATGTAACGGTCGCACGCTATTATAGTGATATCTCTTGTATCTTTAATTAGGGCTTTATTTATGAACGTTATAATACCTCCACTAGACCTTCCATATAGATTGGTTCTTACAGCATTACTGACAACAGGATGATAGTTAGCCAACCAAAGTGGAGTGTTGAAGTTTAAGTTGTCTAACCAAGTTTCGACTAGACATATCGCTAAATTATTTGACAAATCGTCTATCTTAACAGTAAAAATATTAGAATAACCATTAATGTTACAGAATATTAAGTTTGATGTGTGTTTTATAGGCTCTGTAAACTCTAATGTGTTAGTAGTATTAGTTACGAGGTTCTTTGGTGACTTTCTAGAGTTATTCGATCGATTCTGGGTCATATGAGGCCCATCCGATTTTTGGAGTTGTTTGTGTCAGAGAGTACTTCCAGATGGCGGTCCCTCCTGCGACTTGGATCTTGGCCGGAACTCAAAATGCTTTAATTTCTCTTCGGTTTTCCTTTTTTTCTGCATTTGTTTCAACTTGTCCAAGTCTTCTTCGACATTAGCAGCCGAAACATTCAGCATATTTTCCACTTCTTGTAAACGGTAAAACCTACCTCTGACTTTGAAAAATCCTTTCCTATAGCTAGCGTTTTCATCTATAGCCTTTAATTTATTGATGCAAGAAAATATTTTTTGGCCTTCCTTTCTATCCTCTGGCAACCTATCGTGGCTTAATCTTATATTCTTGCTAGCGAGGGCAATTTTCTTTTTCATTATTGCATGTTTGATGGCCCTTTATCTTATATATATATATACATATATATATATATATATATATATATATATATATATATATATATATATATATATATATATATATACCTGTTATCGCTTTAGCGGTCATTATTTTTGTTTGATGGTTACGGATATGTAAACGCTTTATGTAAAACTAAAGGTCAAGTTCGATCCGAAAAAAGTTTATATCCCACTAGTTGTGGGGGAATTTTGAAAATTTTTAATATCTCAGCTATTATGCGTCGGATCAAAAAATTATACTGAGCCAATCTTATTTCAAAAGTAATTCGTATAAATGTAGCTATGCACGTGTTTTACGTTATTTTGATTATTAACCGAGATATTTGTATTTTTTTAATTTTCGGCTTTCAGTAAGTCTCCACTACTACTCATGTGATATTAACTATAAGCTGTTTTAATATGAAGTACTTTATTTGAAGCCTAAATACCAAATGGTGTTTTCATTGAACTTTTGCGTTTTGAGATCAATGCAAATTGTTAGAATTCAGTAATAAACTGGGATTATCTGTATTATTATTATTATTATTATTATATTATTTATTAACGTCCACTTTTTGCAACTGAGGCTAATTGGGACGGGTTATCTACAGGTTACCACCTTTTCTAGCCAGGGTGGGATTGAGGACATTATTTAATGAATTTCGTCACTAAATAATTTCGTTTGCCCAGGCAAGAATCGAACTCGCCACTCTAGGGATTATCTTTTACTAATACAAATATATTTTTCTAACCAACATAACAATAGATAAAGATTATATCAAGTCATGTGTTACTACCTAGCAACACTAATATAATAGTTATTTTCATCACTAGTACCAAAAGTGGGTCTTTTCGGTGCGAGGTCTAGTTTTACGAGCGAGGCGAAGCCGAGCTTGGAAATTGGACCAACAATACTTTTCATTATACTGCTCATACTTGAGTGCATTAAAACCCTTTTATATTTCATTAATAATTTAAAGATACAATTTAAGAAATTAAAGTGACACATTATTTTATTTGAAATAAAACATCTGTTTATTAACCTATAATAGAAGAAAAGTACTTATATATGAAATTAAATTGACACATTATTTTATTTGGAAAGAACATGTGTTTATTAACCCATAATAGAAGAAACATTACAGATTTACATTAATATTTATAGTACAATTTTGATTATTATTTATGTTAAAACCTTTGTTTGGCATTGCCTTTTGGAATACAGTTAACTTTTGATTAAAGGAATTATTTTCTAGTTCGGGCTCATCCTCAAACACATGTTTATTAGTAACAGGTAAGGTTAGCGCACCGAAAAGATTTTTCAGTACTAGTCCCGAAAAGAGCTATTTTACGGACTCAAACCTGGTATTGAAAACACATGTTTTTTGACGCAGTATAATGAAAAAATAATTTAATATCTTGAAGGTAGACAAGTTTGATTTCCTTCACAAATCAGCTTAGTTAACGCAGCCCTTGCGTGGCGCACTTTTACAGTTAGTGTATTAATCAAATTAATGGTCGAATTAACACTCTTACTTACTTTTACAATATAAATACTTTTTATATGTAGTGTTAATGATGGGTATATTTATGTTAAAGCATATAATTTCAACCTTCAATTAAAAACTCATAAATTCAATCACGTCGCCTTGATGTAATGACCAATATAACTGCCATTACGATCAAGAGCTAACAGACACCAAGGTATACATAAGTCGTGACCATTTTATTATTTGAAAACAAATAGTCCGCTGGTGCCATACATGACTTATTTGTTAGTAAAGAACAACGATAAGTATAACAGAGGTCTTGAGGTCTTCAAAGAGCTTTGCTGAGTCAGTGCATTCTATTGGTCGGAGACTAAGATAAGTAGTGCCAGGACTCTTGACATGTAAGACCGGCGCTATTAGGAGCTAGCCGGATAGCTCCGAGCTTCCAAATTATACCGAGCCATTTGTAGGATTCTACCGCCGGGAGGCAGAGGAAAAAAAAGGAAAACTACAGCTGGAGCCAAAAAAGAAGCGCAATTAATGTTGAAAATACGAGACAATTAAGAAGGGGCGCGTAATGAGGAGTCGAGTTATTTATCTGTCGTAGCTCGTTACTGTGACGTATTGCCTCTAGTTGGAGTAAGGAATCCTGCTCGGATAGCCAACAGATAACCTTCAGTTTTACCTTCACCTTCGCTGAGTGATCGTTCAACTGGGAAACTCGATCTGTATCCAAAGAAGATCGCCACCTATATATCTCATGCTACGGACAATATCACAGCTAGCTTCTAAGTTAGGTTCGCCTTCCTCCACACAACAACATTGGGAAATATTTAAAGATTTCCACCACTACAACCAAATTGTTACCAGTAGTTCTTTAATTTTTATTAGCTGACTTGTTATTAGATTTTCTATTTAAAGTTAAAAGAATTTTATTATTATCTAAAATATTAACAAATAATAATTTACAATAGAAGTAAGTACAATTTTTCAAGCTTATTGGCTTTTTAGCAGATTTCCCTTAAGGGAAATCAGCTATTGAGGTCGTACTCATGATGCGAGTTTCGAAAAATTTCTTCAAATGTCCATCGATCCTACCCAGGAGATGACGAAAATGAGGTCCGTTCAAAATTATATATATATATATATATATATATATATATATGTCTGTTAACGCTCTAGCGGTCGCAATTCTTGTTTGAGCTTTACCAAACTCGGAATTTAATCGTTTTGTGTAAAAAGGAAGAGCAAGGTGGTGAATGGCTGAAATCGGCACAGTTGGAGGGGGGGGTTTAGAGGGGAGGATTTTTGAAAATTCAAAATATCTCCGTTATTATGCGGTGGATCGAAAAATTGTATAGAATAAATCGTATTGCAAATTAATTTTTCTATAAATATCGTTATATACATTTATTCTGTATCTTGAATATTAACCGAGATATTTGCATTTGTAT
Organism: Riptortus pedestris; assembly: GCA_019009955.1. Taxonomy (NCBI): domain Eukaryota; kingdom Metazoa; phylum Arthropoda; class Insecta; order Hemiptera; family Alydidae; genus Riptortus; species Riptortus pedestris. The sequence goes on from CM032230.1 coordinate 139,513,127, forward strand.
TCTGCGTGTGGTCACCAGTAGGCTATCTTCGAACTTTCCGGCGAGAGCTCTGGCGGCCGTTTCTATAACTATTCGTCCCTCATGAATAGGTTTAGAGGTTAGGTCAACTGTTTTTTGGGCTAGAAACTACTGGGTTATTACGCCCTAAATAATGTTTTAGGTTTAGAGGTTTCTTACTACTACAGTTGTTATTAGGCAGATTTCCCTATTGTAAAACTTCACGTGGGAAATCTGCTTAGTTTACGCAGCCCCTGCGTGACGGACTTTTTTAAATATTCCACATTACTTATATCTATTTTTATTCTAATATCTAAATGTATAATAAGGGAAAAAAATACAAAAAAGAAAAAAACCCAAATACAGAAATAAATAAAAATTCTCAATTACAGAACGGTTAAAAGTAATACAGAAGAGCTATAGAAGAACTATAAAGATACACAGAAGAATATAAATTTGTACAGAAAAAAAAATAAAAGCTCTTCAGAGAAATTAAAATGTTATGTGCTTAAGTCTCTTATATTTGTAATTCTTGTAATTTAAACTACTATAACTATAATTAACTATATCAGCAATGTGCTGATACTTACTATTTTGACATGCATCGAAAAAGTGTTCTGCTAACTTAGTTATGTACTCATTTATTGTGGGAATGTCAAGAATTTCATGCATGTGCATGACAGGAGTCCATCGTGGGAATGAACCAATAAATCTTAAACATTTATTTTGAGCCACTTGTAATTTACGCTTATTAGTTTCGCATTTCATTGACCAAATAGGACAGGCATAAAAAAAAACAGGCCTTATATATAAGTAGTAAACAAGTTTTTTGTTAGTTATACTTAACCCTGAATTTCTGTTTAGTACAGAAAATAAGTATTGTAGTATTCCAATAGCTTTATTACACTGAGTATTGATGTGGTTAGTGTAGGTAAGTTTAGAGTCTAATATGACTCCAAGATAATAGATTTTCTATTGTTTTGGCTTTAATGTTTAGTAGTTGACTAGTTTAATATTTTCTATTGTTTTTACTCTTTATTTTGTGTTTGTTTTTGTGACTGCTTTTTATTTTGTTTTTGGCCATGCTATGAATGTTAAATTAACTCGAGGTTGTGTTTGTCAGCAGGCACTGAGGATGGAGCGTTGACTCCGAAAGTGCACTCTGCATAATATTAAAAAAGTCCGTCACGCAGGGGCTGCGTAAACTAAGCAGATTTCCCACGTGAAGTTTTACAATAGAGAAATCCGCCTAATAACAGCTGTAGTAGGAAGGGATCTCTAAACCTATTCACGAGGGACAAATAGTTCTGGAAACGGCCACCAGAGCTCTCGGCTGAGAGTCCGGAACATGGCGGGGTTCCGTTGACTACACACACAATACAAATGCAAATATCTCGGTTAATATTCAAGATACAGAATAAATGTATAGAACAATATTTATAGTAAATTTAATTTACAATAAGATTGATTCTATTCAATTTTTCGATCCGACTCATAATAACGGAGATATTTTGAATTTTCAAAAATCCCCCCTCTAAACCCCCCCTCCCACTGGTCCGATTTCAGCCATTAACGAACTTGATCTCTCTTTTTACGTGAAACGCTTAAATATGAAGTTTGGTAACGATCAAACAAAAATTGCGACCGCTAGAGCGTTAACAGACAAATATATATATATATATATATATATATATATATATATATATATATATATATATAATTTTGAACGGACCTCATTTTCGTCATCTCCTGGGTAGGATCGATGGACATTTGAGGAAATTTTTCAAAACTCGCGTCATGAGTACGACCTCAATAGCTGATTTCCCTTAAGGGAAATCTGCTAAAACAGTAGAGGACTTGGCCTTCTTATTGATCCATATAAATATAGGTAGAATAGCAAGAAATATAGCAAACTATTTGGTGTGATGGTAACTACAAATTTAGACCTTTCCCAATATTCTAGGGAAAGGCCTAAATGTTTTCTTACTTTTACCCCAAATAGTTAACTGTGTTATTGGTCCAGTCCAATAATAAAGTTGACAAGTAAGCTCCTTACACAGTAAACAAGTACATTGGAAAAGATCTAAATTTTTCCTTACCCTCGCACCATATTGTTTCATTTATTTCTGGTTTACTCCAATATTAGATTTTGCTTGTAAGCTCCTTACACATTAATGAAGTCGAACATTCATTAAAAAAGGAAAAATCTGAAGTTTTCCTTACCTCCAAACAAAATTGACAGTGTTTCTTGTTTCTCTAATATTAGAATTAGCTAATAAGTTTCATACACAGGAAACCAACTAGAAAATTGGGAATGATCAAAAGTTTTCCTTACCACCAAAAAAAATTGTTAACTGTCTTTCTTGTTTACTCCAATATCAATAGAACATTGGGAAAGATCAGAATTTTTCCTTACCTTTCCACCAAATTGTTACCTTCAGGTCATGATTACTCCATTATTAAAGTTGGCTTGTAACTTCCTTTACACAGTAAACAAGAGGAACATTGGAAAAGATCTACATTTGTCCTTACGCTCACACCAAAATTGTACCATTCATTCTTGTTTTCTCCAATATTAGAGTTAGCTTGTAAGCTATTTACACAGTAAACAAGTAGAACATTACAAAAGATCTAAATTTTTCCTTCCCCTCACATCAAGTTGCTATCTTTCATTCTAGTTTAGTCCAATATTATAGTCGGCTTGTAATCTCCTTACACAGTAAACAAGTAGAACATTGGGAAAGGTTTACATTTTTCCTTACTTCCAAACAAAATCGTTAACTGTGTTTCTTGTCACTCCAATTTTGGAATTTTCTTATAAGCTCATTACGGGGGAGACCAACTAGAACATTGAGAATGGTCTAAAGTTTTCCTTGCCTCAAACAAAATTGTTAACTGTGTTCCTTGTTACTCCAATATTAGAATAGGCTTATAAGCTCCTTACACAGCAAAACAAGTTGAGCCTCAAATTTTGACTTACTCTCACTCCAAATTGTAACCTTTGATTCTTGATTACTCCTTTATCAGAGTCGGCTTGTAAGCTCCTTACACACTAAACAAGTAGGACATTGGGTAAAATCTAAATATTTTCTTATCTCCAAACGTAATTGTTAACTGTGTTTCTTGTTTACTCTAATATCAGTGGAGGCTTGTAACCTCCTTACAAAGTAAACAAGTAAAACATTGGGAGCGATCCAAATTTATCCTTACCTTGACATAAAATTATTATCTTTATTTCTTCTTTACTCCAATAGAGGAGTTGGCTTGTAAGATCCTTCCAGAGTAAACAAGTGGAATGATCTAAAGTTTTCCTTGCCCTCACGCCAAATTGTCATCTTTAATTTTCGTTTACTCCAATTTTAGAGTTGGCTTGTAACCTCCGTACAGAGTAAATGAGTAGAACATCGGGAAAAATCTAAGTTTTTCCTTACCACCACAACACATTGTTACCTTTATTTCTTGCTACTCCTATTTCAGAGTTGGTTTGTACCACATCATCAGTTGTGTTTCGAATTCTTCTCTGGTGGCTTCTTAAGAAGTAGGATAGAAGATGAATTATTTGATAATTACTATGCAAAGAAATGTTCGGCCCATATCTATTCAGAGTATATCGTTGCATTCTCTTCCTCTGACTACTCTCATTCTGGATTTCAGCTGTGAATTCATTTGGCTGGAATCTGAAACCAATGAGACTAGAGGTAACTTTACTTTGAAGGACTGAAAGTGATCAATCTCAGAGCAATAAAATTCCGTCACGCTCAGTCTCAACAAACCAACATGATTTCCTAAGTGCTTGGATAACTCACTGATAACCCCCATACCCATTCTATTTATTGTCTATTTCTTCCTTCATACGAATCTCAATTACAAAATATATATCTTTTCCGATTAAGGCACATTTGAGTTTAGACACTTCTGAACTGTTGATTACTTGAAGTACAAAACTTTGCAGCAAGATGAAAGAGAAATATGCACTTTTTATTGTATTTATTTATTTATTTTTCAAATGAGGAACCATTATTGTCTCGGTCATTTGTCTACTTAGGTCGATTTTGTATTCTGTCTTTTGTATCTGCGCGCGCCACACAGCACAGAAGTGATTTGAACGCTCAAGGTCTATATAAAAATATACCAATGTTAAAATGAACTATTTCTCATCTTCGGACTTTGCAGAAATGAGGTCACTCTCATGAACGTTCATCCTTGTACTTAACCTTGCAGAAGTATGGGAGTTCTCATAAACTTTCTCCTTTTTCTTTCACTTTGCAGAAATTGCTTTATTTTAGTTTTACTAAGTACTGATTCATACAAAATTTTATTTATTACTATAAATTAATAGTTATGCTTTGCAATTCCTATGGCACATTTATGCTTGTTTTACTTTAAGCTTATTTACATTTTCGAAACGTATGAAGTCCATAAGCCCCTTCATAGAGTTCCTTTGTTATTATGAGTATTAAAAAAAAAAAAAAAAAAAAAAAAAAAAAAAAAAAAAAAAAAAAAGCTAAATTCCATAAAAAAAAAAAATTTACATTCAGAAAGAATTTTATATACATAAAAAATTGTGTTGATGTTTTCGACCAGGTTTTATTTACATATGGTGTTGTTGTTCTTTTTGGAGTTTTAGCCTAACCACCCTTAATAACACACAAAAATAACTGTTGTAACATAATAACAATATAAGTAAATATAACAATAAAAATAGCAACTTAGGTACAGCATAAGAATAGCTTTAATATAACATAACAATAATTATAATAGTACATAACAATAACTGATGTAACATAATATAAGTGGCAATAACATAATAATCTTAACACAACATGAAGAGAGCTTTAACAAAATATCGCAATAATTGTAATAACACATAAAAAAAACAACAATAATTGTTAAAACACATAACAATAGTTCTAACATAATATAAAAACTGCAGTACAATAATTATAATATAGTTCAACAAACAAAGACAATATACTATAGATATACAAATCATAAAGCTGTGACACTGCTGTGTAAATAAAACAAGGGAGGTTACTATAACCCTAGTTCTAAGTGGAATAGTCATATGCAATAGTTTTTAGGTATCTTTAGTCTTGGTAAGTAATAATAGAAAAAACACCCTTTTACAATAATGTGTAATAAAAATGTGCAATATCATAAAGTAGTACCTGTAATTTTACAGCCCTGAATAAGAGAAAATAAAGATTCTCGAAAATCGGCTTAAACTAAGATGTTTTTCACCAACATTGACCAAAACTCCAAAAAGAATAACAACACCATATATATATATATATATATATATATATATATATATATATATATATATATATGATAGACTCAATGGACAGTTAGAGGGATTTTTCTAATTTTTTTTTTTCTAGAGTGCTGTCATGAATACTGCTTTAATGGCTAATTTAGTACTGTAAATGTACAAAGACTAATTTTATTCTTTCAATAAGTTATTAAATTATTGAGCAACCATAAGGTGGGTTGGATGAGTCAGAAATGAATTCAGAGTATAAGATATTACTCATAGAAAGATTTAAAGCACAACAAGTATATTAAATTGAAATATAGCTTGCTACATTATGACTTTGTATATAGCAGTTTGGGAAGGAGAGTTCTGAGTTTTGTACAGTTCAGTTTTTCAAAGATACAGCTGACTTGACGGATATCCTGGTCTGAGTCTCGAAATCTCTCCATCATTTTAAAATAAATAAAATTATATTATTTAAAAAATAATATAAACTATATATAGAATTAAATTAAATTATTTCAGTAAAGTAACCGTTACAGAGATAAACTTTAGAGATATATTTGTTCAGATTGAATTATCAAAATAGAACCTCAGTCGTAAGACAATAGTTCTGCAGGATTATCTGCATAAACATGTCTGCTGAACAATAGTTCCGCTAAATGCCTTCCGTGCATTGTAATATTCCATTTTCCATTGAATGTCATGACATTTCGGCTTGAGGAGAATATAAGGTTAAACATCTGCAGGAAGATGAAAGTCCATAATGTTCCTAAGCGAAATCAAAATGGCCTGTAATCTTTCGTAACTGTTTTCTATTTGCTATTCGCGTTAGTATCTCCAATTTTCAAAAACAACAGAAGACTACAAAAATTCTTTTTTCTGTAAACGTTGAATAATGGTAACATTACTAAACTGAAATGAGTGAAGAAAGTGAAACATTTTGCAATAGAGTGAAGAAAGTAATAAGTGAATTGCCTTCTTAATTAGTAATAAGTATAAATTAAAAAATAATTTGAAGTTGGAAATTAAATGTTTCTTAACATTGTAAGAATTTATTTTAACAAAATAAATTGAAATGTGAATGAATTATTGGTGGAAATAATCAATATATTTTAAAATTTAAATATAATAATAATTACCTTCCTTATTTATAACCTGCACTTGTTAACAACTGCACTACTTCACAATCATCACTAGTTGTTTTATAACAATGCTTATAACCTTTCACAACCATGCTTATAACCTACCAACAACATACGTAATCTTCACAACATCCTAATTTTGTTCATATTCTGGTTAGAACTGATCATGTATTACACGATTACAGAAAAAATTTAATATTACACTCGTGACGAAAGTAGAATTTACAACTCTCGTGAAATTACCACGACGGTAAACTTTTCACTCGAGTTGTAAAATGATCTGCTTTCGTCACATGTATAATAAATAACTATTCTTTTTGTTTGCATTATTTTTTAATTCAATTTAAAAACATTAGAGAATTTTCAATTGTTATAGGTAAACAATTATTGCATAAAGTTCATTCTAAAAAGGCTTTAAAGTCATGAAGCACGCCAAATGTACTGATGGGTTGCATTTTGAACTTAATCAATGAAAACACTATAGACAGATGTTAATTCACATTTAGCATTATTTTTATGTGCCTATAAAATAATCTTACAATTGGCCTAGAATGAATATATAAATACTGGAGAAATAAGTATCTATGAAAGCTATGTCTACAAAAACTTAAATGTACAAAACATTGTTCTCTCTTTCCCAAAAAACTGTATACAATACCATAATGCAGCTAGATATATATCAATTTAATTCAACATTTGTGCTTTCTGCCTTTCTATAAGTAATACTTTATAGACTGAACTATTTTTTTATAATTATATAATGTTTAAATACTGGAGGAAAATGTTTACCTTTAGTATAGTTTGAAATGATTATTTTAAATGTTGTAAATTAAATTAAATTTTTAATTAACGTCCACTTTTTGCAACTTAGGCTAATTAGGACGGGTTATCTACAGGTTACCACCCTTGTCTAGCCAGGGTCGGACATAGGATTTTATTTAATTAATTCCGACACTAAATAAATTCCTCTGCCCAGGCGGGAATCGAACTCGCAAATCTAGGTTTACAATGTCGGATTAAGGTCAACGCTTTAACTCACATGGCTAACCTGAGCCCCTAAAACGTTGTAAGGTTCGAATGAAAAGATGAGTGATACGTTATATTATTTATTAACATCCATTTGGTACTAACAAGACTAATTGGGACGGATTGCCTACAGGTTACCACCCTTTTGTATCGAGGTTGGTCTTAAGGATTTTATTTAATGAACTCGCCATAAAATAAATTCCTATTTCTCAGTTGAGAATCGAACTCACGGCTCTAGGTTTACAATGTCAGATTAAGGTCAACGCTTTAACTCACATGGCTAACCTGAGCCCCTAAAACGTTGTAAGGTTCGAATGAAAAGATGAGTGATACGTTATATTATTTATTAACATCCATTTGGTACTAACAAGACTAATTGGGACGGATTGCCTACAGGTTACCACCCTTTTGTATCGAGGTTGGTCTTAAGGATTTTATTTAATGAACTCGCCATAAAATAAATTCCTATTTCTCAGTTGAGAATCGAACTCACGGCTCTAGGTTTATCAAGTAGTATTAAAACCAATGCAAAAACGTGGCTGAGCTGAGCACCATTTAACTGACCTCACTATAGCAGCCAACGTACTCTTAACTACGGTCCCCCAGCCTCCGCACGTCCCTCAGTCAGTTTCCAGTCACTATTCTCCGTTCCAACTGTTGCACCTAGAAAAGTTTTTGCCGGCAGCCTCTCCGAGTGACCCAACCAATCCGCCTTTCTTTTAACATGATATCTCATTTTCCTTTTAATTGAATACATTAATCACTCCTTATTTAAATGTATTTTGAACTTGATATTGACTTCATGTTTTATTGAGTATTTTTCTTGGACTATACATAATGTCACCAAGACTTAGTGATTCCCTGTAACACTTATTTACATATTTTCTTCGTTAAGATTTATTAGTATTTCATTATGTACCGTCCTCTTTTCTTTATATTCTGTTCGACCTTTAAATTCGTGGATCTGATTATATTTATGTATTTTTTTTTTAATTTAATGTATTATTTATTTCTAGTTTTCTTATCTTTTAACTAGTTATCTTTTTTTATACCCCTCTCTTACCTTAAGGGTTTTTTTTTAATATTATAATTCTCTATTTAAAGTCCATGTGTAAAGTTTGTTCTAGTTATTGTACAAGGAAGAGTGTATAGCATTTAAAAATTAGATGACCGTAGTCACAAGTTACCCCAAAAGAAAAGTCCCATAAAATTGGGAATTACACTGTTCAACGGGCTTTCCATAACTTAACTATTGTACCATCTACTCAAATCACAACGTCAGAAGAGAAAAGTAAACCTCTTATAAAAAATATAATTACCACCCTTGTTTACTCAGAGAGGTAGAAAACACTAGAATATAGTTTGTGAGGGAAATAAATTATGTTGCTTGTCGCACATGAGTCAACAGAATTATCTATGAGCATTGTATTTATTTATCTTTATTAATTTTGATATTTACCTTGTTGTGAGCTGAAGAAGAAGAGTTTGATAGAGCTACATGATTAAAATAGATAGGCGAATCGCTTGGGAAAAGTGAGATAAAGGGAGGGATAGAAAAAGGTACATTTTCCCACGTGCGTGTGAAGATGGCTTTTGATTGCTGACAGACTGCTTTATTAGGAATTTATATATTAATTCTAATTATACAGGTGGTATAATTATAAAGCAATTGGGTCTCCTAGCAACGCACAGCTGGGAGGGCTTCTATTGGCCGGTCGGCCATCTTTGATGAGTAGATATCGTGAAGCTAAGCTGGGCCCCCTCAGAACCCTCTCGGCTACTGAAGAGGTAGGACTGTCTAGAGATCCTCACTAGTTACGAGCCACTTGCTAAAGTCGTTTCTAAATACTTTACGCACAAAGTCCATTGTGATTGAATTAGTTTCTGGTTAAAGTTTATCTAGTGGAGACAAGAGTCAAAATAACCGCTGACTACCTTCTTGCTACTCCCGGACCCGAGAATTAGACATGATATAATCATTTGCTCATTGAAATCGGCACACAGGGGGTACATAAACTAAGCCCATTTCCCACGTGAAGGTTTACAAAAGTCCGTCACTCAGGGGCTGCGTACACTAAGCAGATATTTCGAATCTTCGAACCCCCCCCCCCCCCTCTAAACCCTCCTTCCTACTAGTCCGATTTCAGCCATTAACGAACTTAATCTTTCTTTTTGCATAAAACGTTTAAATATCGAGTTTGGTAACGATCAAACAAAAATTGCGACCGCTAGAGTGTTAACAGATAAATATATATATATATATATATATATATATATATATATATATATATATATATATATATAGTTTTGAACGGACCTCAGTTTCGTCATCTCCTGGGTAGGATCGATGGACATTTGAAGAAATTTTTCGAAAATTGCGTCATGAGTACGAACTCAATAGCTGATTTCCCTTAATGGAAATCTGCTAATAGATTAATCTACTTACTGGTAAACACCACCGTGAATATTAAGTGAATAAATTCAAACCGTAATGAGAAATCTTTCAGTCAATTTACAAATTAGTAATCTCTACAACGGATAGCGTCTGAATTGTGAACAAACAGGCCAGCCCACCAGTCAGAGCCAAATAGATAGATAGAAATATTCTAGACCAAAAATAAAAACAATTAAGAAAATATATATGTGTATATAAAATATTAATTTTAATATGCCATTTATAATGAATCAGAATAATTTTTATCTCAATCGCTCAAATTTTAGTAATCCTAGCACAAAAGAACGGGAGGGGTTCAACAGAACTTATTTGTATGTATCTCACAAAGTCTAAGTTCAAAGAAAACATTATTTGGTATTTAACCATGTAATGAAGTTGTTCATGATGTAACAGCTTATTATTCATACGAATTGAGTAGGAATGGGGGTTTGCTCAAAATCGGAAACTATAAAATCCAAATATCTATGTTGATATACAAGATAGAGAATAAATGTATTTGGTGAATTCGTCACTCAATAAATTCCTATTGTCCAGGCGGGAATCGAACTCGGCAGTCAAGGTTAACCACGTGTGATTACGGCCAACACTTTAGCTCACATGCCTAACCTGAACACCAATTTTCTTTTATTTAAAAGTATAAGACAAGGTTAACATTTAATATTTTATATAGAAAAATAGGGTTCGATTTTTTTTCTCCATTTATGATAAAACATTGCTCTTGGAGGTAAAATATAAATACATTTGACGATCAGTGGATATTTAAACTAAGTTCTAAAAATTTCCTAGTAAAGAGTTTTGTTTATCCTCCTTGTACGACGTAAGGTTGAATTGTATTCACGAAAAAATTGAGTTTTTTAATTTAATAGTATTTATAACACTTTGGCCTTTCCTGAATATATTTTTTTAATTTTGAATAACTCTTAAACGATTAGCTTAATATATTTAAATTCAGTATTATTTAGGGCTATTGTAACTTTTGGTAGTAAACCTACAGGGGCGGGGGGTGTGAATTAAGAATTGCATAATTGTATAAAAACGATTTTATTATCATAAAAAATATTTATAAATATTACTATTTAACTTTTTTTTATGTTATACATATTAATGAAAATATTTTATAAAATTATCGAATTAAATAATTGAGAATCTAGTAAAGCAAAATATGTTTTATTTATTTATGGCCTATCATGGCTAATATATAAACATTTAAAATCCGAGGAAATTTGAAGAAAGTATTGCTAATTCGCGTAAAAAGACCCCATTTTTCTCTAGGAGAGTCTGCGAATAAGAATCTCATTATTGCATACAAATGGCATGTTTGAAAATGGCGTAATCGTTCCAATATTAAACAAACACGTCAGATTCGAAATAAATAAAATGAGGGCAAACTACAAAACATAATGTGAGAATGGGAGTAGAAAGCGATCTGCATACGTGACTCTACTTTTTTATAATAAATTGGCATATGCAAATGAGTAATTTAAAGCGAACAATCACTTTACATTAATAGGAGAGTTTTTTTTTTGCCGCTCATTGAGGCGTGTCACATGAAAACGATATCATTTAATTAATACAAAAGTGCATATATGTCGTTTACAGGCGGAGATATGTACAGTAGGGCAATTGCAACATCCACTCCCGGACTGCATTAATTATTTTCTGCCTCCTGGCCGCCATGTCTTTCCTTGTTACTCCTCTCGACGAGATAGAGAAATCAGCTGTCGCCCTTACATATCAAGGAACTTATGCCGCAAACAGTTGATTCGATGGAATAGTATATTTCGTACCAAGGGCCGAAAGTGGGCGTTTGCCGGCCCGAGATATTTTTTGACCGAGACGTAGTCGAGGTCATGAAAAGTTCGAGGGCCGGCAAAAGCACTTTGGCCCGAGGCACGAACGCTATTTTTCGCCATACTACAATAAATATTAATACGATATAACATTAATCAAAAACAAGATTTTCTTTTGGTTAAGTGTACCTCTTTGTTTGAAGGTTATCTTGTGGTTATGGGGACATGATGAATGTTTAATGTAAGGATTGTTTTACGTTATGTTATTATGTAAGTTAATAAAGAGAGATAAACATATGTGTGTTTCATTTAATACAACTGATATATTTCAAAATGCTAAAAAAAGTTAGTTCGTTTATTTTTGATTTATAGAAATGTTAAAAGTACAATTTTGGTTGTTTGAAAACATAATACCCTTTGAAGATTCTATTACTTGTTTTTTGTTTGACACATTCACACTTTTACTCGTAGTTGGACTGTTTCTGATTAAAATATCCTCTTAACAATCTTAATTAAAATATCCTCTTGACAATGAAATGAATGAATTAAAATAATAAACAGCTGATTTTGCGGCCCTAGAGCGAAATATTCATTTTCGGCCCTAGGGCGGCGAAGTGTAGCTTTCGGACCGCAAATTAGGTGTGTAAAACAGGTGATTACATCGTAGTATGGTGAAAAATAGTTTAGTAATTGTGCTTAAAATAGTCCTGAGCTTTTTTTTAAGACTTAGTGACTTAGAAAAAAAAGACTTCGATTTGGCCTCACCAAATAAACACCCTCATAATTAATGATAAACACTGGCGGACCTACTTGCTCAACTTGTTACATTCTCTTTACGATACGACATACACTGACAGAATGCTGAAAACGACATTAAGGCTTCCCCTATGACTTACAAGAACGTTTTATATATACTACACACCGGTTGAATTTTACTCCAGGTGTCTCAGTATAACCCTCCCGATAAAAAAAAATTCATTAATGGCTTTCATCGAAGCTCGATTCTGCGGGAAGTTACTAGATCCGTACTAAACCCTCTGGCCCCCTTCGTTTGCCCATTAATCACAACATATTTGTCATACATTTCCCTGAACAGAGTTAATCTGTTATCAATATACTTGAACACTTTTCAAGTAATGCCAATAACCTAAGGTCTCTTCGTTACCTCTGAAACCAAAAACAGAGAAGGGCTGTTCAAACTAAGCAAATTTCCCACGTATTTGCATTTATCTCAAAACGAAAAAGTTCAATGAGAACAATATTTCGTATTTAGGCATCAAATGGGGTGATTCATAATATAGCAGTTTTTTTGTTTATATGACATTAGTAGGAGTGAGAGTTTACTTACGGCCGAAAACTAACAAAAATGCAAGTATCTCGGTTTGTAATCGAGATAGTGGAAAAACTTACATAACAACGTTTATAGAACATTACATTTACAATACGATTGGTTTTGTATGATTTTTCGATCAGAAGCATTACAACGGAGATATTAAGAATTTTTGAAATTCCCCCTCTGAACCCCCTCCCACTGGTTATCACAGCCATTAATGAGCCAGCCACCTTTAGTTTCACTTAACGCGTTTAAATATCGGGGTTGGTAACGATCAAACAAAAAAAGCGACCGCTATAGCATTAACGGGCAAATATGTGTGTGTACATTATATATATATACACAGAGAGAGAGAGAGAGAGAGAGAGAGAGAGAGAGAGAGAGAGAGAGAGAGAGAGAGAGAGAGAGAGAGAGAGAGAGAGAGAGAGAGAGAGAGAGAGAGAGAGAGAGAGAGAAGGAGAGAGAGAATTGAAAGGATCTCTTTTTCGTCATCTGCTGTGACAAAAATAAGACATATATATTTGTTGATGTACGAAAGATATAAATTATCTATAAATGGAATAAACACGTGGTTATTTTTTAAAAAAAAGAAAAAAAAAATTTTATTGATTTTGTACACTCTATTTCATATTTTTAGCAGCTTATTTGATAAAAGTATGATAGAATAAAAAAAAATCATCTGTCAAAATGCTTTTTTCCAGTTTTAAATATTATTAAGCTGCAGATGAAGGCCAATTACTGTTTAGATATATTAAAGTAAATGCTTCTTTCGACCAGACTTTAACGTTTTACCTTTCTGATTTGATGGGATTTCAATTAAACCTTGACGTCTTCATTACGGACAATAAGAAAGAGAATAATTTATGCCTTGATCATTGATTTCACAATATCCTGGAAGGAGATATAATGCTTTCAGTTCAGTCGTAGCTACAATTATGTTAAATATGTTTATAGGTTTACAATGATGAGGTTAATTAGGAATAGCAAATGTTAGGCATAAGGTTATTAAGAAATAGTCATGGACAATCATTTTTAAAATGCTAATAGATAACAAGATGAAGAAAAATTTTGAAATAATAACGCGTATTCCTCCACATTAAGTTTAATAGCTTATAGCGCATTACATCAATGTTTGGCCAGTGAAATAGTGAGCTATGTTTTATTATTATTTATTAACGTCCACTTTTTGCAACTAATGCTAATTGGGACGTGTTATCTACAGGTTACCACCCTTTACTAGCCAGGGTGGTACTAAGGATGTTATTTAATGAATTCCGTCACTAAATAAGCTATGTTATAAAGCCAACGCAAGGTTTCAAATTCCTGTTATTTTAATAACGAATAAATGCATAGAGCAACAATTGTAGACTATCAATAGTTTAACAAGACTTGTTCTATAACAGTTTATAACCCTACTCATTAACGGATAACGGATGTAATTTGAATTTTCTAATCCCCCCCCCTCTAATTCCTCAATATTCCATGTCTGATTTCAGCCAAAAACAAATATTATCTGTGGAGGATAAATACAGAGTATTTATTTGTTGAAATCAACAATGTTTATGCGTAATTTAATTTACATTAAGACATTTTCTCTTATGAAAAAAGGAGGTATTTCAAGTTTTCGAAATTCCCTCCTTTAACCCTCCGTCGGGCGCGTTATCTCTCAGATACACAGTTTCTATAGAAATATTTGCCACTCCTCCTAGCAGAGAGTGGTGGTGTAGTGCTTCGAGTTATGTGCTTTATACGTCTCCCCCTCAAGGTCAGTTGTGTCACTTTGTTCGATGGAGTCGTGTGTTTCACCTGTCATTCAGTTGTATCTCCTAGATACTACGCGCCCGATCTATTGTAGTTTATAGATAGTTTTTATGAAATCTGTATTTCATAAATATATAGATCAATTAATTTTTTCTTTATTAAACGGAATCATATAAACCTATTTTTCTATTATTTTGCTCATAAATGAGCTTTCAAAAGAACTTGTACAAGAAAATATTGTACGATGCAGTGACTACTGTAGACGTTTACCACCCGAACTAAGGGCGAAACTTGAAGAGTAGAGACTCATTGGACCATACATTGAACTCAAGTACAAAACAGCATAAAAAAAGTCATTCCGCTACAATGAACAAAAGAAAATTATGTGAACCATGCGAAACTAAAAAGAAATATAGGTTTACTAATAGCTCTTGTGAGATTTGCAAAACCAAAATATTTTTACAACATAGTTCCATGCTTTGTCCTAATTGTAATGCAGCTCTGCAAAAGAAATAATAAACTGCTTGGTGCATTAAAATTTAGATAATTTTTAATAAGTATTATCTAAAAGTGATTTCGTGCTACTTATTTTTGAATGAAGTTATATTTAGATAATTTGTTTATATTGTTCACAAACTGAAATGATTTATGTATGATTAAGACATGTGCATTTAAGCAATTTCGTTTGATATTTGTATTTTTTAATTATATTTTAAAAATCATCTTTCACGGTTTCAATAATAATGAATCTATAACCAACTTGATTATTTTATCAACCAAGATTTTTTTTATTATAATACTTATCAATTTTGAAAATTATTTACTTCTTTCAAACAAATACTTCCTCTGTTGTGGTTTCTAATCACACAGTGCACATTTTAGTGCTAAATATATATTAAAAAATTGTATTTCCGTAAAAACGGTTAAGGTTGTATCTCTGAGATACACGCGCCCGAAGACGGAAGATTCTTGACGCGCCCGACCGAGGGTTAAACCACGTCCCACTGGTCCGATTTCTACCATTAACGAACGATATCTTTTTCTTTATAATATCGAGTTCGGTATAGATCACACAAACATTGCGACCACTAGAGCGTTAATAGACGTATATGTGTGCGTGTATATATATATATATATATATATATATATATATATATATATATATATATATATATATATAGTGTAGTTATTCTTTTTGGAGTTTTGGTAAATTTTAATGAAAAAAACTTTAGTTGATGCCGATATTTCGAGAGTCTTTATTTTCTCTTCTTATTAAACTAGAGCCAAGGTCCCCAAACTTTTTTGTGTCGTAGACCTCTTGCCATGTTTTTCGGTTTTGGGTAGACCCACTACTTACCTGATATCGATTTTTTGTAAATTTCTAACTGTAGTGAAGTTTAGTGTTAAAAGCTTAAAGTAAAAACACATGTTAAGTTTTATACATTTATTAATTGAATTTAAATTAAAACTACTCAAAATAAAATTTTGTGACGAACTGAACAAGTCAGTGCAAGTTCGCGAAGCTCTGAGACTTGCACGTATGCTTGTAACAAGATGGTACTGGTATATCATTATGTGCAGGTTTTTACAAGTTCAAAATGTATTGCGACCACAAAGCGAATGCCTACATACTACAACTTAAACAATTTTATAAACATATATAATACATTTTTTACTTCATAGCTAATTTTATAAATAATGTATATGTCTTTATATTATAAGATAGTATACTGTAAGTAAATAGGTACTATCAGTGTATGTTGAGATCCACTATCGTAGACCCCTATTTTTATTTCATGGAACCCCACAATTTTTTTTCGCTGATGTAGACCCCTCTCAGGTTGTCATAGACCCCTGGGGGTCGATATAGACCACTTTGGGAATCATAGAACTAGAGTGTAAAAGGGATGTTTTTTTAATATTCCTTACCAAGACTAAAGATACATAAAAACTATTACACATGACTATTGCACTTAGGACTAGGGTTATAGTAACCTCCCTTGTTTTTGTTTATACAGACTTATGTTATGTATATCTGTAGTATATTGTCGTTTTTGTTGATGCTTGCTGACCAAAACTCCAAAAAGAATATCAACACCATATATAAATATAACCTGCTCGAAAATATCAACACAATTATATATATATATATATATATATATATATATAAATATATATATATATATATATATACATATATATATATATATATCTTAATATATATAAATCTCCTGTCACGATGTTTGTCCGCGATGGACTCCTAAACTACTTAACCGATTTTAAATTAAATTGGCACACCGTGAGCAGTCTGGTCCAACTTGAGAGATAGGCTATATTAATTTTCTCTGAGACGAACAGGAGTGGGGGTTATAAGGGAGGCCTGAAATTAAAAGTCGCGATATTTCGTTTTCTATTGGTTTTTTCGCAAATATGCACATAACAAAAGTTGTTTATTTTGTTATTTAGAGTAACGTTTGTCATAAACACTTTCATCGTATTCCGAAGTTTAAATGAGTTATACGCTTATGACTATAGCGGGAGTCAACAATATTATTTGGGACAAAAGACCCAACCGAAATAAATAAAACTCGGTATGTGTATTAGCACTAACACTTTCATTATAAGAAGCCATACAAACATTTCTAGGGACGGGCAGGAGTGGGAGTTTTAAGGGAAGCCAGAAATTAAAAATAGCGATATTTCGTTTCCTATTGGTTTATCGGCAAATATGAACATAACAAAAGTTGTTTATTTTGCTATTTAGAGTAACTTTTGTTATATACACTTTTTTCTTATACCGAATTATAAACGAGATATACGCTAAAAATTATAGCGGAAGTGAAAAATTTTATTTGGCACAAAAGACTCAACCGAACTAAATAAAACACTCAGTATGTGTATTAGCACTAACACCTTCCTTTTAAAAAGCCATACTATTTCTAGGGACAGGCAGGAGTGGGGGTTATAAGGGAGACTGAAATTAAAAATATTGATATTTCGTTTCCTATTGTGTTTTCGGCAAATATGCACATAACAAAAGTTGTTTATTTTGTTATTTAGAGAAATTTGCTCAAGAATTCTTTTCAATATGAACTACCAGGTACCTCACCTGAAAAAATTAATTCAAATGTATGTTAATATTTAGTCCTTAATAATTCAAATCTATGCATAATGCACAGGAAGCGGGAAATATGACAATATGGAGGACAGTGAAGTCTTACATAAAAAATTAATTTTATTATTAACAAATCCACAGAAACGACGGGTATTAACCCTAAACACTGAGACGGGTAAATGTCAAAATATTGTGCAAAATAAAGCCTTGCCAAAAAAATACCATCAACATTCAGCCTCAAATGAATTCCCGAGCGAAGCCGGGTATCTGAGCTAGTATATATATATATATATATATATATATATATATATATATATATATATATATATATATATGGAGAGAGAGAGAGAGAGAGAGAGAGAGGAGGGGGGGGGGCAGACAGATTTATTAAATCTATCCATGGACATTTGAGAATATTTTTCGAAATTCACGTCATGAAAATGTATCGTATTTCTTAGGGTAAGAAAAAATATTATAAGCTAACAATGAGCGGACGACATCGCTTTATCCAATATCTTATTTTTCAACTTTGCATATCACTATAGAATCTATTTTTGCTATTACAAAAAAAGTTTTGTTATGTATTTCCAACAATAGGAGGAGGTAATAAAATATTGAAGAAGCAATGAGTTAAAAATTAATTTATTGTCTTTATGTAGAGGATTACTGAACGAGGGAAATCCTTAATTTAAGGCAGATAAGAGGGTCATTCCGAATGTAAATAAGGCATGGGGGGATCATCTTCATTTTTTCCCCTCTAATCCTCCCCCCTAATGAGGTTACAGCCAAACTGGAATGTCATAATTCAAAGCTACTCGAACGCGATTTTGAATGGGCTTACTAAGAGTGTTGACACTGTCAGGATTCGAACCTTCCTCACAATGGCTTCCTTCAATAGCCCTCTCCTTAATTAATCTTCCCCTTTCATAATGAGATGGGAGTACGGCTGAGCGTGTGTGTGCGCGCGCAGCTACAAGAAATATGGCGAGCCTGGACGTGTAAGCAGAAACGAGGTATTAAAGGATGATATATACAGGAGGCAGGGGCCAAATCCCCGGGAATAAACGAGCCGGTATTTATCGTCACCGTTCGGCCTCTACATAAGTCGGATTAGCTGGAGGATTTGTCCAGCCAACTCCCTCTCCACCGTTCCTTCTCCAGCACTTGAATTCGCCTTCGTCAATGTCCAGTCTCCAGTGATTCTTCTTGTCAGAATTTGCCATTTGCCCAACTCCAGCTCCTTGCACATGAAGGCCAGTGCGTCGACGTCCCTTGAGTAACGGATTCCTTCCCTTAAGAATACGTCTATAGCCCAACCCTCTTTCCGCCGTCCCTTCTCCAGGTGTCTACCATTTGAATTCACCTTCGTCAATGTCCATTCTCCAGTGATTACTCTTGTCAGAATTCCTTATTTATCCAGCTACAGTCCCTGGCACATGAATTCCAGAACTTCGACGGTCCTTGAGTAATGGATTTCTTCTCCTTATAATACGTCTATAGCCCCGCTCCCAACTACTAGCACTTGGTTTTTCTTCGTTAATATCCATTCTCTAGTGATTCCTCTTGTCAGAATTCGTTATTTGCCAATCTCCAGTCCCTTGCAAATGAATTACAGTACGTCTACGTTCTTTGAGTAATTGATTCCTTCTCCTAAGAGTACCTCTACAACCCTCTAAGAGGGGGACAACTCCCTCTCCGCCGTCCCTTTCCCAGGCCTCTAGCACTTGAATTCGCCTTCGTCAATTTCAATTCTTCAATGGACCATTCTCTTGTCAGAATTCATTATTTCACCAAGTCCAGTCCCTTCCACATGAATTCTAGTACCTCTACGTCCCTTGAGTAATGGATTCCTTCTCTGAAGAATACGTCTATAGCCCAATTCCCTCTTCGCCGTCCCTTCTCCAGGCGTCTAGCACTTGAAGTCACCTTCGTCAATGTCCATTCCCCAGTTTCCTTTTGTCAGAAGTCGTCATTTCCCCGACTCTAAACCCTTGCATATTAATTCCAGCACTTCGAAGTCCCTTGAGTAACGTATTCCTTCTCCGAAGAATATATCTTATAGCCCAACTCCTTCTCCACCTCTATTACTTCCATCATCTAGCACTTTAATTCGCCTTCGTCAATGTCAATTCTTCAATGGGCCATTCTCTTGTCAGAATTCATTATTTCATCAACTTCAGTCACTTGCACATGAATTGCAGTACATCGACTTCCCTTGACCAATGGACTCCCCGTCCTTAGAATACGTCTTCAGCCCATCTCCCTCTCCACCACTATGGCTTCCATCATCTAGCACTTTAATTCGTCTTCGTCAATGTCCTGTACCCAGCGATCCCTCTCGTCAGAATTCGTTATTTGCCCAAATCCAGTCTGACAGACTGACCTCAATTATAATTGTCAAACTTGATTTATTTTTTTTGTTCGTCTGGTTCTCGTGGTACAATAAATTCAATATACTCAATTGCTCATTATTGATTATAGTCACTCTTCATTGAGAAGATACTATTTCCTAATGTATCCATAAATGACTACACCTGAAACAAGCTCTTAACAAATATTTCTTTTCGTGTAGGTAGGATGAAAAAAATGTTGGCTACGCTTCCACTATAATAATTTATTAACACGGCAAAGCGCTTAGACTTCCAGCTCTAAGAGCCGACAGGTCAACATCGATAACCTTCGGACACTGACGATGATGCACAGCATCGAAAGCGCTGTGCCGTGTTAATAAATTATTATAGTGGAAGCGTAGCCAACAACTTTTTCATCCTGCATACATTAGAAGTCACTTCCACCTGCCAGAATACCAACTCAGAATTTCTTTTCGTATTTATTATATGATCGATAGTTATTATAATAATTTTACGTAGGACACCATGCATAGTTACTGCTAATCTTCTACAAATTCCAAGTCTAGAAACCTTTCTGGAAATAGATATTAATCCATTCATTTAATCATTTGATGATTTACCTGGAAATGATGTATCTCGATTAAACACAATAGCATAAAGTGGGGGGTTAAATTTAATAAATATAACACTATAATACATATATGCTATAGAATCATATATGAAAAATACGTTTCAAAATAATAAATGCAATACTACACATATAATATAATTAGTTATATATAATATAAAGTGAGGTAGTAATTTTCTAAAGCTAAAGTTATTTTTAATATTTTAGTCAGTTAATAATTTATTAATGTATTTTTTCAGGTATGTTCCATGGAAGTTGTTTGGAGACATTCAAGTTGTGGTAAAACCTAAATATTCATTAAATAACATACTTCTTTCATTTTTAAATTTCAAATATATCATAATGTATTCACTGGAGTGTCTATAAACTCCAAATAAGACTGTCTTATCTTACCACCCTTAGTCTTTGTAATAAGCTAAGGTTGTTCTAAGTTAAATATGAAATCACATATATTAATCCACAACGTTACAAAGTGGTCTTTAACTGCTTCCATTCTGTGTTCGTATGCGGCATACTAGACACAAAATCCTCTTTCAATTTGAGGAACAAGGCTCGTAATTAAAAGACACACGTTCACTGTAAAATCATTTCACTGAAGTGGCACACAAAGAGATTTAAGGTATTTTTCATTAACAAACTCCGTAATAAGACATGTTGTACGTCATAGAAAGAACTGGTGTGGCTCACTCTTATCCACCGTGAATAAGACAAAAAAAATGTTAGAACAGGAACTACTTTAAATGAGTAAAATGAAAAGGTATTATTTAAGCGTTACATTAACAATATTTCCTTAAACATTAGTGCATGCAAGGACTTAACTTGGAAAACGGAATCTGCCATGCGGGTAATTATCGCAGATATAGTGTTAATCACTGTTCTAGAATAGTATTAATTCTTTGGTGAATACACAACAACTACAGTTCTTCCAGAGATGCTTTGTGGTAGGGGAACTAATCTTGAGATGTATACGCAAGGCTGAATTTCATATAAATAAAAAAAAAGGTTATTTTGGCAAAGTGCACTTACATAGCACCAGCTTCATCTTCAATGTCTCTTAACACTGAACATTATTGTTATTATTTGAACAATATAGAAATTTTCAGTCTTTACTTGTATAAATATTTATTTTAGCCTACCTTCAAATTGCTGTTAGACTGAACTATTAGCCCCTAAATATCGTTGAAATTTAATTGATGATAGATAATAAATTTTAAAAATCCTTTAATCTCTTGAGGTACCTCCACAATGGGATAAAACCCCTTAGATCGTTAACACTAAGTAATCAGTAACCATCACAGTTTACCAATGTGCTAAAGTTATCTTCCAAAAGTAACTGTGATACAGACCAGTCAGATACCATTTTGGAACTTAGTTCATCGACTCACAGGTGGTTTGAATTTGAAAGACTTATTAACTGTAAATAATTAACTGTGTGAGCTCAAGTTGCCTTGTGAGTTAATGCTTTAGTCTTAATATCACGTGGTAAACCTAGACAGGCCATAAACAGCTGAAATCGAACTAGAAGGATGTTAAGTTATATTTGTTTGATTCCCGCCTGGGCAATAGGAGACGGAACTCATTAAATAAAATGTTCGTTCATAACCCGTTCCGAATAGCTATAGTAGCAAGCATTGCACGTTAATAAATAACAATTAATTGTGAATACCCCTTACGAATATTATTCTATTATCAATAAACTATGTAAACGAAATAAATAGTAAAACTAGACGATTAGAACTATTAATTAATTTTATTTTGAAAACTCTTCTTTTTAGGAATTTTCCCTTTAATATAAAATATTACTTGGCCGGAGGAAAGAAGAATTGATGATTTCATGGGTCCCATCAAAAATACAGAAAATTTGCATAGAACCATTTTTGTTAATCATAAAAGATCAATTAACTGTGTTCCGTGACATATTTTCATCTGATACTTTGGAAAGGAGAAAATGCATATTAATTTTAAATTAAATAATTTTAAATGAAATTTATCAAACCATTTCTTTTACTAAATTTAGATGTTGTAAAAGAAACTCATGTTGTACCCATATCTGTTCCTTTGAGCTCCGATGAACTATGCAGTTTGCTGCACATTCATTCAAATTGGTACCTTCAAGAGTTGGGGGTCACACGAGACTCACAAAAGGGCCTAACTTTGAGAAAACAGCAGCAACGCTGCGATTCAATAAGGATCGCCATCATCACATAGGCTACGAGTATGGGGCCGGTGAGTGGGAACTGTTATTTTAGACTAGATCCTAAAATGGACTGAAGGAAGCCCTGCGTGGCCTAGGGAGACAGGGCTATAGATCAGCGTCAGTCACAGATCGAGTACATAACAGGTCGAGTCACAGTAACAGCTACTGACCGTGCAAACTCCTAACGGAGCCTGTCCTTATCTGGAACATCCGCAGTCCTGTCACGGATCTCATCCCCAAACACCGCCATCAATTTCAATAATTGTCTTTTACACATTACACATTTCTTTTACGTTTTCTATTCCCCATTGAATGTTCAAATTTGCATGAGAAGTACCCGACGGTTGAACGGCTGATGTAAAATAAAATCACATACTAAAGACGTTCTGTCCTCTTAAGCCCAATTAAAGGCGTATGTTGAATGCTGCGGGAGTTGTGAGGATCATTCGAAAGCCTTGATTATTTCCCTTCCTCTTTATTTTCTTCAATAAATCAGGGTTTTTTTTTTCTTTTACCAGTCCGAGTGTTAACTCTGTCCAACTCGCCGCCATCATAAACAGTTAGTACTTTCTTAAGGTATAACAGCAACGAGTATTCCGCTTTCGTCAAAAACAACATAACATGAGTTATTTTCTCACACAACATCAACAGGTGGTGTTTGATTTCCTATTAACGCCAGAAGGAAGACCGCTTTCATAGAAAGCAGTACCAAGTACGTCCTTTTTGGTAACACCTGATTACCATATTAGCTTTTCTTGACATTGACAGCAAATAGTTATCATTCAAGAAGTTCATCAGGAGATAGGCCGTTCCTGTAAGCAGATAAGTCATTCATTTTGGTTATGAACGTTTAAGATCCTACCTAATAATTGTCGGAAATAAGTTTCACTCAAACTTAAACAGACGTCTGTTAACACTATTGGCCAAGCTTTTTATTTGATTCTTTGCCAAACTCAATATTTAATTGTTTCATTCAAAGTAAAGACTAAATTTCCTGTACTGCTTGTGGAGTAGATCTAACAGTCGCACATATACTTACAGAGTGTAGAAGGTATGAGGACACCAGAAAGTCCCTTGGTATGTCAGAAGTACTATCCGAAATACTAGGGGATGATAGTCACTCTATAAAAAAACTGTTAAGATTTTTAATAATTACTCGTTTAAATAAAGAAATATAATAGGACTTCAACATATGGGCACACAAGAAAGTGAGATAAATATTTATGTATCAAATTGATTTTATATACAAAATACTGCTCTGTTTTTCCAATTTGTCACAGGATCGTGAATAGAGAACAATAGGAGAGATGCAACATAGGCGAGGATGAAGGATGGCTAAAAAAAGGGATCTCTGAAGAGAAGGACTGCCTAACACAAGGAATCAAAACGAAAATGGAATCTTGACCACCTAGGCACAGGTGGTAACTCTCGCGAGTTCGGTGCCTATTTATAATAAAATAAATAAAATAAAGACTAAATTTGTAAAATAAATTCTCTACTATTGCGTCGGGTTGTTCAGAATGTTTTCACAATCTTGTAGACGTGAGTAATAGATAGATCTTTAGTAGGTGATGGTTGACGGTAGTTGATTTTTCGGATTTTGGAAAAAAAAATCCGAAGTGCTTTTTTGCTCTTCTGTTTTTCCATTGATTCCAGCTGTGTACGTATTCAACATCACTTTGACTATTTCAATGATAGTATTTGCCCGTGTGTTATTATTTGAATTTGATTTTCACGTTGAGTCTAACCCCTCTTTAAACACCAAATTTCTCTCTATACGTTTTCCTAATTTTATGTGAAATAAGTAGTTTTCTGGTTTCAGCTTTTTACTTATTTGTATATTTTACTTTTAAATTCCCTCCGATTTTTTTTTAAAACTACATTAACAAATTATCTTTTTTTTCAAGGACTGGAATAAATTTAACATTGGTTATTTACGAAATTCTGATATATATAAAAGTATTACTATTTAAATCTTCTATAATAAGCGTGATTTGTATTTGCCACTTGTTACTACTAAGCGGTCTCGTTTGAAATTTATAGCTCTTTGGCTGCCTTCCTCAGGCTTATCGTCCATTTTGGTTTCTGAAAGGCTTAGTCCGCGTATCTTGGTATTCCAACCTCCTCCCCCTCCTAGTTTATATTCATTCCAAGAATCAAGGTTCTAGTAACCATGTTGTATATTATTCACTAAATCATAACTAGGGAAATCTGCTAATATCAACAGAGGTCTTAATTTATTTTACTGGATGACGTTTTGCACCCCACAATTCGATATTATATTCGACATTTTTAGTTGATTTATATGCAACTAAATTAAGATTTTAGTTGAGGTGGATTGAAGTTTTCGCCATTCATGATTTAGTTATCTTTACGAGTCTTAGCGGTCTTCTTCATTAATAAGTGAGGATTTGGCTGAATACGTTTCATATTGTATTCGTCAATGAAGACCCGGGAATTCACGGAAGAGCCAACCACTTTATGAATTATTGTCTTTTTTCCACGCGTTTTGATATTTGGTATTTTGTGGTGATTGTAATACACTCACTGGCATTGAGTTGCGAATTCCTGCAATTCAAGTTATTCGTATGCGTTGGCACTTGCGGTGTATACCCTTTGCAATCCCAGCTGTGGTATGTGAAAGATTATATACGAAGTAGTGGCTAGCTGAACCGTATTCATCATTGATTAAGGGATAGTATTACAACTCTTAAACACTATATAGTGAAGTGCATACGCAAAGATTCATTAACATAGATTGCATTGAAGAGCTGGAAGGGATTCCAAAATATACTAATTATTGACCACTTTATTATCTAAAGATATAACGCATTTCCTTTTAATTGTAGTGCACTTAGTGCCATTCTTTTGAGGATTCGTTAAATCCTTAGTTTTGGGTACAGTTTTAGACAACAATGTATGAAGTTCGGTGCCCTTCTCTACGAGTGCACTTATTGATATTTTAGTATATGCTTCGTGTTGAGTCTTTGTTGAGACGGCCGTATCTGTAGTTTGCTGTATATTTCCTACGCAGTCCCGCCTGTGGCATTTGGGAGATTCTTTGTACTCAGGTTAAAGCCCTGTGGTTAGACATGCATTGTGTTATTCTGGGATCCGTACATCAACCACAACAAGGCTCACTCCATCATTCTATATTATTGATTCATTTCGTATTTTCTGTTCTGGTTTCCGTTTTGGTTAAAGTCGTGAATATATCATATCTATAGACTTCCCCGCATACTCAAAAGAGACTGTCAAATATATAAATTATTCTATAGTATTGTATTTCAAGATTTAACGAAATTTTCCAGAATTGAAATGGACTGACTGTCTTTCTTTTGTGATTTAACTCTTTTATTGTGGGACAAGCAATTGGCCATACCTATTATTTGCATTTTACTCTATTTGTTGGTCCATCTGCGGTATGTGGTCGCTTCTACGCAACTGAAGGTGTGATTATAGATTCGTCTCATGTCATTCGTTTTTTGTCAAGTGAAAGTCGCCACTAAAGTCCTAAAAAAAAAATCGGGAAGGCAGTCATGTTATGAATTCATTTTGCAATTTAGTTTTAGTTTTTATTTTACTCTACCGATAATCTACTGCGAATTCCTATAATCCTTATCCTGTAGTTTTGTATGTATTCCTATTGCTGTCCCAACTGTGGTATGTTGTACACCTGTGCACTCGGTACTATAGTTAGATTGAAGCTCTATCGAAGTTTATTGATGACTTCAGACTCTCAACGAGTCAAAATCTCTGACGTCAGGTGGTTATATTAATTACTGCCATTGTGGAGAATTGCTCAGTAGACGCGAAAGAGAACCCCAAATATACTTACGTTCTGTTGTTGTGGTGTATTCGTTTCATGCTTGGTGAAATAGCCGAATCTGTCGTTTAAAAGGTATGCTATATTTTGCCCAAGTAGTAAGTGCTTCTGTTCTCTCGTTAAAAGTGGTTTGGTATTCTATCGACTCTTATGCCTTTGATGAGTTGGGCATTTCTTGGAGTGTTAACCACGAGCAAAGTACTCCTTGATTCTAGAATGTCTAGGTGGATCCAAAATATTCAAATAATCCTCCAGTTTCGTACCAGACAATAAACAAAGCTTTACAATTGTGATGATCTGGCACTCTTCTGCGATTCCTGTATTCCTTGGAGTTGGAACTAGGTTCAATGTGGAGAGGCGTTTCTATGCAGTTAATGTCATCAATTCGTGATACAATTCCCAGAAGACACAAAAGTGGCTATTATATATATATATATATATATATATATATATATATATATATATATTATTCTCTTGTATTGTTTCTATAGAAGAGACGAACTTTTGACGATTTCAATGCACTTAATGGCATTCTTTTGCGAATTCCTGTAAATCTTGGTTGTATGGTTTAAGTTGCATCTGTAGTTTTGTGTGTATTCCCTATGCAAACCCAGCTTCGGTATGCGGGAGATCCTATGCTCTTGGAGCTGTTGTCAGGTGCGTTTCTGTGAATGTTAAGGTCACCAATTCGTTATATTAACTCAAGTCGTTGAAGATCCTGAAGTGACTCTCAAATATATTATTTGTTCACTACCTTTGAATGTGAAAATAAAACGAACTTTGTGGCGATTTTAATTCACTTACTGGCATTCTTTTGCGAATTCCTGTAAAACATTTTACGTCTAAGCTGCATCTGCAGTTTTGTGTGTATTCCCTATGCAAACACAGCTTCGGTATGTGGGAGATCCTATGCTCTTGGAGCTGTTGTCAGGGGCGTTTCTGTGAATGTTAAAGCCAGCAATTCGTTATATTAACACATGTCCCAGAAGAACCAGAAGTGACTCTCATATATATTATTTGTTCACTACCTTTGAATGTGAATAAAAAACTAAGTTTGTGGCGATTTTAACGCACTTACTAGCATTCCTTTGCGAATTCCTGTAAAACATGTTGTTCGGACTAAGTTGCATCTGCAGTTTTGTGTGTATTCCCTACGCAAACCCAGCTTCGGTATGTGGGATATCCTATGCTCTTGGAGCTGTTGTCAGGGGCGTTTCTGTGAATGTTAAAGCCAGCAATTCATTACATTAACACAAGTCCCTGAAGACCCAGAAGTGACTCTCATATATATTATTTGTTCACTACCTTTGAATGTGAATAAAAAACGAAGTTTGTGGCGATTTTAACGCACTTACTAGCATTCCGTTGCGAATTTCTGTAAAACATGTTGTTTGGTCTAAGCTGCATCTGCAGTTTTGTGTGTATTCCCAATGCAACCCCAGCTGTGGTACGTGGGAGATCCTATGCACTCGGGAGCTGTTGTCAGAGGCGTTTCTGTGAATGTTCAAGTCAGGAATTCGTTATATTAACACAAGTCCCTGAAGACTCAGAAGTAACTTTGATATACATTATTTGTTTAGTAGTTTTGAATCTGAAAATAAAACGAACTTTGTGGCGATTTTAATGCACTTACTGGCATTCCTTTGCGAATTCCTGTAAAGCATGTTGTTTGGACTAAGTTGCATCTGCAGTTTTGCGTGTATTCCCTATGCAACCCCAGCTGCGGTATGCGGGGGATCCTACGCACTCGGATCCGTGGTTAGAGGTGGATTGAGGCTGTATTGTATGTAGGCCTACGCCGGGCAAATATGGTTATCTCGAGATGCCGCTCGCCCCTAACAAAGAGCTGCTCCTTCTCAGAGGTCCTATATTCCCTTGGCTAGCTCTAATGCAGTGTCGCCCGTTACCCTCATTGGAGTAGTTAGTATCCTATTTATATATGGAATATGGGCGACTAGTTTGCATATACAAATTGCATCGGATTATCTGATGACTAACGGTCTCATATACCTGTGAACATTTTATGTTCTCATTGATAGCATTCCTCTCAGTCCACTTGGTCTTATGGCTTTCTTATAACTCACAGCAGCACTTAACCTATATCCTATAACTAGAACAATTCAAAATATCATACTCCATTTTCAGAACTCCATGAATTATTGTTTCTAGCAAATATAATTATACTAAACAAGTCTCCAGGTAGTAATGTCTATTATATCTCTGGAAAATAGCTTAAAATGCGTAAAATTTAAGGGAACGTAAAGTGATAAATTTTGAGGAGACACAGTGTTCGAATTTTTCACGAAACTAATAAATAATGAAAAGTGAATATTCTTCTTTTTTGCATACTTTCTCCGAAAAAAAAACATGCTCGCAAAAGGAAATGCAGATCTCTCCTATTATCACCTCTGACCCGTTCTTTTCTAACGTTACCAAGTTTATTCTGACATCTGACAGTACATAACCTGTACATATGTCACTGTATATTTCCTGACCCTGTCTCATCAGCTGATTGAGCCAAATATGCTGGCTCTTCCATATCATTTCCTGGCTTATGCAGGCTACAGAGGTACAGTTCTCTAACGATTCAAGCATAGAAAAGAGTTCCGTGTGTCTACAGACTGTGTAAACAACGAGGCTATCTGTTTTGCCTAAGGTCCCATAGCACCAGCATTTCCCAGAGCACTTTAGGAATGAATGATTTATTGCATGATACCATCACCAGTTTTACTTTCATTTTGTTAAGTCAATTGACAGATCTTGTACAATTTTAGTGAGTTGGTCCACTCCCAAATTCCTATTTAGTCATTGAAATCTCCTGTCCCATCATAAAAGCTTATATAATCATTGTTGTTTTTTAATGTTGTTTAGCATTGCTAAAACTTGTGCTGTTTGTTAGGTCCCCCGGGAATCATATAAATGTGTGCATGTATTAAAGTATTTGTTCCTAGAGCAGCTTTATAGCCCCCCAATTTCTATTTACAAAACCTTAATCTGTTTGTATAAGAATATACCCGTATAATACAATATTTTGGTTGGAAGGGTATAAAACATCGACTGCTCTTTCTGCAGAAACCCTTCGCAACTAAAATTCCAATCCAGAACGTAATTAAATTTCGAAAATGGGGGTGGAGGACCCTTTTCCTTTAAGTATTCATTACTTTACATACTCAAAGATGAGAAAACTTACTGGCTGTTCGTAGTTTAATTTTTACAAAAGACACTTTGTTCCCATTTCTGAAGTAACCAAGAAAAGATAATTTGTCGTCCACTTCTGAATACTTAATATACAATTTCAAAGATAAGATACGATTCGTAGAAGGTAGAATGCTAATAATATTCCTGTAACGGTAGGGTCGCCTGGGAAGGACTTGCAATTCTCGTTTTGATGGAGTCCTGCATTCTTCAATTAATATCATTTCCTCAACGAAGCGGAGGATATTCATAATCGTTAATAGTCATACTCATTTCCTGTCGTTCTTGAATGCTGGAAACCACTTCTAAAAAGATTGCACAGCCATTAAGCGTTAGCTCTATGTTATTGTTCATATGTGTATGTGACTTGAAAATTAATATTATTTTTTGTTCATTACTTTTTTTTTTCTTCATGGGGATAAACCACCATTAATTACTCGCTATAGTAAGACAGATTATAATAAAGTCCGTCAGGCAGGGGTAAATTAAGCAGATTTCCCACGTGAAGTTATACAATAGAGAAATCTGCCTACTAATAAAAGTAGTAATAAGGAATCTTTAAAGCTATTCACGAGGGACGAACAATTACGGAAACGGCCGAACTAGCTCTCGGCGGAAAGTCCCGAACATAGCCGACTTCTGCCGACCACACACACAATACAAATGCAAATATCTCGGCCAATATTCAAGATACAGAATAAATGTATAGCACAATATTTATAGTAAATTTAATTTGCAATAAGATTAATTCTGTTAATTTTTCGATCCGACGCATGATAACGGAAATATTTTGAATTTTCAAAAATCCCCCCTATAAACCCCCCTCCCACTGGTCCGATTTCAGCCATTAACGAACTTGATCTTTCTTTTTACATAATCGAGTTTGGTGACGATCGATCAAACAAACATTGCGACCGCAAGAGCGTTAACAGACATATATATATATAAAGATAAAAATAATAAGCTGCACTCTCACCTGAGATACGCCCCTAATTTGTAATATTCAATGTATTTGAATTTTTCGTATACAATTTAAACAAAATTAAAAATAAATAAATTAAAAAAAAAAAAACATTATTACCAGAAATTGACAGATTAGGAGGCTGACCATACCGGTACCCTCAGAAAGAGGACAGCTTATTTTGTTTGTTACAGAGAGAGAGAAATTTTTGTACGGATTTTCGTCATATCCTGGGTAGGATCGATGGACATTTGAATAAATTTTTCGAAAATCGCGTCATGAGTATGACCTCAATAGCTGATCTCCCTTAAGAGAAATCTGCCAAAAAGGATTTCGTCTGTAGACTGAGATGTCTTCCCACCAAAAGTTGACAGACTCTACCGAGTTTGTTTCACAGAAAAGAAAACACCCGGAGCTTTCCTTTTCCCAAGGGTGTCCCAAAAATTAGGACCACTGGAAATGGAGATATTTTAGAAAGCGAAGCTATTTTTTTTATACAAAAAAATTGGTAATAATAATACAAAAATCTGAAAGTGTGTCAGTTTAAATGGCGAGCTTTAAAAGGCTGTTCTTGATCAAAAAAAATGTTTGAACTCCTTTCTTTCGAAAAGATGAGAAGGGCCGGTAGGATGACTTGTCTCAGCGTGGGATCGAAGCCTGATACGTTTTACTTAAATTCGTTACGTATCTGGTTATTCGAAACCGTGAAGAGCAGCAGAGCGGAATGTTGTTCATAAAAACTTTTGAACAGCAATTTCCACGACTCATGGGACCACATGAAATTCCTTTTTATATTTCCTGGTGAATTAAGGGTTTAATACATTTCATTCAATTACGGGC